>CAUYON010185460.1:0-50432 GCA_963573935.1 Arctocebus calabarensis
TACCCGCATAATCATTTTCCTAGAAGGAGTTTTGAAGTTAATTTGATTTTGGGAATTAAAGCTAAAATTGTTTTGTGTGAGTCAATCTATAATGTCTAAGCCGATAATTCTTCATTTCAGAATAAAATTCTTTATTTCAAAGGGTGTAGTATTTAAGTTTATCATATAATTTCATAAAGTTAGAGCATGGATTATAAGGATAGAAACCCATCTTAGCATTTTGCAGTCTGTTTTGATCCAGAAAGCATTCAAAGTGCATTACAAAGACTTGTAAGACATAACTAAAATAAAAACAGGCATAAGTACTGGAAAAAAAGTTTAACAAGGCCAGAAATGAGCTTAGAATTCAAAATACTTTCAAGAAAATGCTGTACATTTGTTAGAGATTAAAGAACATTTGTTTATAAACTGTCTGGCTACCAAACAGAGGGAAATGTTATTTGTTATGTGATTTACATTAGGGTCTAGGAGATACAAGCACAGAGCCGGTTCTCAGGAAGAATAAAGACCAAGGGAACTTCTCTTTGGGAGGTTCATAGAGATGGAAAAATGTAAGGTAGAAAAATAGCATCTTCAAATAGCAACCTCCTAGTAAGTTCTGAAAAGAATTTTCATAGGCCAGTGTCCTAACATCAAAGTAGAATTAGGCAAAAGTTCCATACAGAGTCACTGGGATAGGGCCCCCCACTTATCATGCACGTTTTTAATCTGGTGCTTTTTCTTCTTGCTTTTTCTTTTTTCCTTTTTGCATCTTTGAGATGATTCTGCATTATGTCTCTCTCAACTAGGTTCTAAGTAATTATTGAACAAGAGTAGTTTAAGTTTTATTCTCACAAAGGTCTTTGAGGTTCATCTATTGTGTTTTACTGTTCAAGTGTAGAACCATAAAATTTAATAATCAGCCAACTATAAAAAGAAAATACATTTGTGATAACCACAGAAGTTATAAAATATCTAGAAATAAATCTGGTTGACACTGCTGTATCTGTTTCCTTGTCAGCATCTCCAAGTGGAATGTAAGCTCTTCACAGGCTCGCCTCATCCCTAGCCCCTTGCTTTCATTCTGTCACCCCCTTGTGGTGTGGCAAACACTAGGAGATAGATATTCAGTTGTTTCTGGAACCACCCCATATATGCACTTGCAAAGAAATGCTCTGCCTAGGTAGTAACATGGGATGGTCTTTGGGGAGCTTTGGAGTCCAATTTATACGAGTGTGACAGTTGGGTGGTTTGAGAACAAAATACTAATTTGTTTTCTTTTTTTTTTTTTTTGAGACAGTCTCTGTTCCACAGAGTCATTCAGGGACCCAGGATGACAAAAGCCTATTTTGTAGCTGCTCTATATGGAATATACAATCTTCTCATTGTCTACAGTAAGAGGGGAAAATGCTAAGGATTTTCTTTGGGAATTACATGCTTTGTCCTGGAATAACATGTAATTTGATCAGAATTAAAAAATATGGGGGTAATATCTGGAACCACAGAGATTTGAGTTAGAATCCTGACTGTTGGTTAAAACTTTGGAAACCCTGTAAACTGTCGTGGTTGTAATGTTTCAAAGCAATTTATGTGAAATAACTTGTAGTTATTCTGGCAGAATCAAAAGCCAGAGTTTTACTTCTGGTGATGAAAACATTGCATTAAAATTAATAACTAACTTTTAAAAATTACAATGAAATGGAGAATGGACAGTTTAAAGATAGAATCCTTTCAGTCTTTGAGTAGGCATCATAAATAAAAATTCAACTGTGTTTTTAATAAGTACTCATCAGATTCCAAATGTATTATTTCTTTGCCAAAGGCATTTTCACCCATGAAAAATACTTTTCTAGAAGCTCAAAGTAATATGTAATAGCAAATGGACATGAACTTTTTCTTTTCATTGAAAGAGAATTTTTTTTTTTTTTTTTTTTTTTTTGAGACAGAGTCTCACCCTGTCCCCCTGGGTATAGTGCCGTGGTGTCATAGCTCACAGCAACTACAAACCTTGGGTCCAAGTGATCTTTCTTGCCTCAGCCTCGTGAGTAACTTGGACTATAGGTGTTTGTCTGGCTATTTTTTCTATTGTTAGTAGAGATGAAGGTCTCACTCTTGCTCAAGCTGGTCTTGAACTCCTAAGCTTAAGCAGTCCACCCATCCTGGGCCTCCCAGAGTGCTAGGATTACACTAGGATTTCACCATACCTTTGAAACAGAATTCTTTTTTTTTTTTTTTTTTTGAGACAGAGCCTCAAGCCATCAAGCCGGGTAGAGTGCTGTGGCATCACAGCTCACAGTAACCTCCAATTCCTGGGCTCAAGCGAGTATCCTGCCTCTGCCTCCCAAGTAGCTGGGACTACAGGCGCCTGCCACAACGCCCGGCCATTTTTTGATTGCAGCCATCATTGTCGTTTGGCGGGCCCAGGCTGGATTCGAACCCGTCAGCTCAGGTGTACGTGGCTGGTGCCTTAGCCTGTTGAGCCACAGGCGCCGAGCCTGAAACAGAATTCTTACAAATAGTAACTTGTTTTTCAGCAAGACCCCACAATACTACCCTCTGCTAAAGACAAGAATCTAGAAATAAAAGGGGTATTTTCCTTGGAACCATTCAGAGAAAGGCTGTATTTACCATACTATCTGTTCGTAAACTTGACCAAATACTGGAAGTAGGACAAACTGACTAAAGGCTATGTAGAAAATATCACTGTTCTAGGTATAGAATAATAGAATAGTATCAAGTTGCTTATTTGGGGTTTAATATTTAAATGTACTATTCTTTACAATGACTTGAGTATTATTACATAGATCACTAGGAAAAGCTTTGCTTGAGTTTATAACTTTAAAGCCATGAATACAATTAGCTTAATAATAAAAGTGGACTTCAACAGGCAATCCTCAAAGCGTCAATGTCGTTATGTTAAAATAGTGAATTCAAATAATACTGTGGAACTCACAGAGACCTGTAGGATCTGCCAATAAAAAACCCACAAATCACAGTTTAAAAAATAAAAAAGCCTTGTTGGAAAAAGTAAAGAAATTTTATTATAGTGATCTAACTTATAAATTCAATAAGCCTTCATAATTGAAGCAATATAACAGCACTGATAAAAAGCCTAGGTTTTGGAATCAGAGCTGAGATTAAGTCTTATCTCTCCCTGTGTCCTTGTGCGACCTTGAGAAAATTACTTAACCTCTCTGTCCCTCAGTTAACTCTTCTGGAAAGTGGGAGAAAATAGTAATAGCAAATATTTGCATATTTGTCAGGTTGTTCTATGCAGTTTTAACTCTTTCAGTAACCCTTGATGTGGAGGTAGCCTTACTCCCAGTTAACAAGTGAGAAAACTGGGGTGCAGAGACATTGAATAATTTACCCACAATCACTCTGCTAATAAGTGACAAAGCTTTAAATTTAAATTTAGTTTGGCTCCAGAGGCTATGACCCCAACCTATGTGTCTTACAAAGCTACTTGAGACTGAAATGAGACAGTGTGTGTAAATGATGGTGAGGAGTATGTGTGCATATGTACACGTGTGTGTGCATGTGTACATGTGTGTGTGTGGCTCTGTATTCTATGCTCACATAATGTCCCATTCTGTTTGCTTCAACATGATTGGAGGGAATTCTTCATCCTCCACGTGTCTGTCCCTTCCTTTAGATCTTTGTATAGGGCCAGATAGTAAATATTTTAGGGTTTGCAGGCCCTACAGTCTGCATTGCAGCCACTCAGCTTGCTATTATTACTGTAGCACCATGGCAGCCACAGATAAATCCTGGACAATGAAACCATATTTACTACAACAGACGGGGGCCAGTTTGGGCTGGTGGGCCATGGCTGGTCTTGAGCATTTTGAGGATATGGACTTGCAAAGGGCTTCACTTTTCTTAACTTGACACTGGAGAGCTTTAAGTAAGTGATCAGGGGAGACTCCCACCCTGGCATTTTGTCTTTCTAGGGCTCTCTGGGCTCTAATATTGATCTACTTGATATTAGTCTGATGGACGCCAATGTAGATGTCTTGAGAAGGGGCATGAAGCACCTTCATGAAGAAACGGGCTTCAAGGGGGATGGAAGGGAAGCCTGGCCTGCTAAACAAGGAAGTCTGGAGCGCCTACGGGAACATTCACCACTCAGCAGTTCCCACTAATAAAAGGAAAAAAATGTGGGCATTAGGTAACCTAGGTAACCAATGACCAATAGAGAAAGACAATAATCAATGACCAATAGAATAGGGCAATAATGCCTGGAGGTGCAGAGAGGCCAATGAAAGAGTTGCAACCAATGTCAGATAGAGAGGAAGAGGTATTTATACCACTGCACTGCCTTTGCCATCTCAGTCTCTCCTCTTCTCCTTCATGAGAGGGATCCAACTCTCTTTGGAATTGCTCTAAGCTTTCTCTTTGTTCTTAAATAACATTTCTTTTTGTTACACTGAAACTTGTGCTTTCTATTCACAGTGCCTATGTCGCTCCAGTCTTATGTTCAGTTTCCAGTCACTTTTATTTTCAATTACTGCCATGCCTCTGTTGAACTTTCTAACTCAGCCAAGTAATTGAACCAGGTCAACTGGGTTCAGGGAACTGAGAACCCCCCAGTCCTTACGTTTTAGTAAGAACAAGAACAAATTTGACCTATCTACAAAGATAAACCTGCCTGTCTTCCTGTACTTCTATCAAGAGCTGTGATGGGAATGAGATTTTACCCTACTTGCAAGCTAGTAATAACTGCCGGTTTCCTGGTTGCTGGCGTAAGACATGAGCAGTCCTCCGCTTGGCCATCTGGTGACCACAGTGATATTCAGCAATGAGGTAGGTAGCACTTTTTCTGGGATGAGTTCACAAACTTAATCATCTGACCTTGCATTGTATTGTATTGTCTTTGGAGTTAGAGAAACTTAGATTTGAGTCCTATTTCTGCCGTTTTTACCTGTGGGGTCTTTAGCAAATGTCTTGCTTTCCTCATCTCTGAAATAAGGACGTAACAACAGTAGCCACTTCCTAAGGTCGTTCTCTGGAATAATTAAGGTAGTGCACCTGGTGTCAAAAATACAATCACATCAAGTGAGAATTTAAAGAGTGTATGGCCCTACAGAAGAAAAGTTCGCAGACTGGTAGACCTCAAACAATGTTGCTACCATAAAGCAGAAACATCAGGTTTACAGAGCGTAAAGGAGGAAGTGTTTTGATCTTTTTCGTAATTGGCTGTCTTCTAAAGCCTAAGCGGCTGGTTTGTTGATAACTGATTGGTTTAATTTCATTGAATCATGCTGACAAGGATAAAATACTTACATGCGTGTTTTGCTTATGTTTAGGACAAGAGTTTGGAGGCAAATCAGGATGACTTAAGTTTTAGTTACATTGCTATGGGAAGTTGGCCTTTGGGTTTACCTAAACTGTGGCTTCCATTTTTATTTTTCTTTAACAAAAGTTAGCATTTGACAACTGTCAGCTGTTATGTTTTGATCCCTCCCGCCGCCCCCCCACCATGAGAAAGTAATCTGTTTCACATCAGACTTACAACTTATTTTCAGAGTTACTAGCACAGGGATAACTTCAACAATATTTTTTGCCTGTCTTTATGCCATAAACTAACTGATCTTAAAGACTAGAATGAGATTTTAATTTCAGATCCTTTTGAAAGTAGTCAAGTGGTAAAGAAAAATCTCTCCCATCTCTGATTAGGTACTAATTTCCTTTTGCCTTTTAGTGTAACAGATACAATGAATACACAGCTACTTTTTCAACTTGACTGAAAAGATGTGAAAATGCAGAAATTCCTGCTCCTGGGAGCACGCTGTCTGAAATCATTCCCCGCATTATGCATCTGGTCACTCCCTTCCACCAACACCTCGCCCACCCGTGTGTGAGTGTTTAGGAAGAGGGATGGAACATTACTTCCCCTGGTTCTGTAAGTTAGCATTTCTGCTTGGGGGACAGAGCTGGTCTGAGCATTTGAATAACTCCCCTTGCATACTCACCTTTTAAAGTATCATTTTTTTGTGCAGTTAAGACTACCAAGGTTCTTATTAATATACTAACCATGCATAAAGCTCCAGGTTGGCTAAATTCTTTCCGCCAACCAGAGCCTGGACAGGAGCAGGCCCTTATGTTTACATGTCTTCAGATAGTAGTATCTGCTTTAGGTATATTTCAATCGTGAATCTCTGGGTCTGACCTCGGAGAGATGAGCTAAGGGTCATTAATTTCCTGTTCCAGGTCCTAGCTATCAAACCCACAAATACTGCAGACAGTCAGACTGATTATCTTGAGAAAGCCCCAGTTTGCTTTACACCAGAACAGCTGGCTTACAAATGGAGGCAGGCGCTTTTAAGTCGTCGTTAATCATACCGATGAGAACAGCTGAAACAAACAGTCACCCCTGTAAGTACTCAGTATCTGACATACAAATCAACTGATAGTCCAATTAGTTTATTTATAGGTTCCTTTCTTTGAAAAATCTGAATTAGTGCCTATCTTTCCTTTTGATTCCAAAGTCTTTATTTTTAGAAAAACTTTGAAAAACCCAAATGAATGCACTTATATCTGCATTATCAAGTCATTTATCTAACTCATTATCTGCATACACAATTTTCTAGCTCTGTGATTTCATTTATTTAGCTTTCCAGAAAATGGATTTTTTTAAAGTCTCATTTTATTAATAGAAATGAGGGAGAGACAGAAAGATAAATATGCTTATACTCTTACAGAATAGAGAGTTCAGCTCCTATTCCTTACATGCAATTATTTACTCCTTTGAGGATTAGGATGAGAGGGAAAAATTAACTGTTGAATGAGATGAGGAGATATTCTTTATGCTGTTATTATTTTCCTTAGCTAAGTAGGACAATAATAAAATAAGAATAAAAAGGAAGCTAAGAATTGGCAGAAATAGACTTCAGCGTCCCACTCAGAAGTAATCAGACGAAACCAATCCTAGTTGGCTTCAACACTTAGCTACAGTAAAACCCTCACCATGCCCAGGAGCCATGATTACTAGCCACATAAACATTATAGGTGAATTAAAAAATATTTATGGGATAATTAAAATGCTCCCTTTTCACATGTGTTCTTTACAGAATGAGTGCCCTAAATCCAGGTTTGCTGGGTCTGGTGCTGCAACCCTACTACATTCAGAGAATGTCCTCACTGATAGGAAATCTCACAGAAAGGAAATCTACAAACGTTGGAGGCCTTGGTAAATGTCTTAGTATCTAACCCATCTGATTTCTTTTAGGCCTAGTTTTACTCTCACCATCAAGTTATTGGCATAGTTGTAAAATATCTACTCTCTTCAAAGGCCTCAAATCCCAGTAGGGCAGGAGCATGGGAATGGCGTCTGGTTAATAACCCCAGCCTGAGCCTTAATGGAAATCACTCCCAGAGAGGAGCCAAATCTTGCCCTCAGCTTGTCACTGCTTGAGCCTCAGAGTCAGAGACCTGAGAACAAGCACATTCCCCCAAGGACTTGGTCTACCATTTTTCATGTTTGGTTGGCACCTCTATCAAAAACCACGCAGAAGGGATGCAAAAGCCCACAATCCATGCTCAGATGTGGACTTGGAACTTCTGAAGGTCAGAGTGGCTTTTGGCAGGTACTCTGTGAGGAAACTCTTCCTCCATCCTCTTAGATTTGGTGACTGGGGGGCTGCAAATTAAACTGACGAGAAAACAGATGAGCCAGAGAAGAGACAGATTTAATCTCTTATTTTTGGGAGTTCACAGAAAAATGTCTCTCAAAGATATGGTTAGAAATTGGAGCTTATATACCAGGGATTCTCAACCTTCCCAATGCCACAGCCCTTTATTACAGTTCCTGTGGGTCTTGACCCACAGGTTGAGAACCGCTGTTATAGACCATCCTGACGGGGGATGCGGAGGCTGAGAAAAACACTTAGGGAAAACAAAACTTTTTGACTGATATATGGGCCCTGAAGTTAATAGATGGGAGATCTGATGGTTTTCCTGACATCATCTGTTTAGGTGCTGTGCTAACTTCTCATCTCCAATAATGAGTCAGTTTTCCTTGCTTGCTCTTAGGAAGGAAATTTTTGACAATTGAGTTCTTTTGAGCTCTCTTGGGTGGTTCTGCTTTTAGGAAGATAAGAGATTTCAGGAACTCAATGCCATTTGCTCAGGATAGTTTCTATGCCGCAATAACACGTTCTATTCAGCTTCAAAATACTCCCTTGGGTCAGGTGTCTTTGCAGATCTGTGCTTGAATTAAGGTTTCAATATCTATTCATACAATTAACCTTGGCTATGAGATTGTTTTTCAACAGTTAAAAAAAAAAGATTATCAAAACTAAACTTCTGAAGAATGAATGTATTTCTATCAAAGAGGCAATCAAATACATGAAGTAAATTTTCTAGAATGTTTGAGACCCATGTTGTACTAATGACTTAGCTTTAAGATGCCATCAGCTTCTAAGTTTTGCCCTTGCAGTTTTGTTTGCTGAAGAGAGGACAGGCTTGAGTTGGTTGTCTGATCTCATGGTCTTTATGCATTTACACTATTGGAACAGTCACTAAAATCTGAGGGCCCTGAAACAGTTAGATACCAGGTTCCCTTTGGGCACTAGTACTGTGGGTATGCTCTTTATTTATTCTTGAGACGTGGCTATGTGGATTTCATGGGGAATAATCTGTGTACCTGCTCCTTTCGAGCTATAGAATTACTCTCCAGTGTCATGATCACACACGTAAATTGTCAGTACATTATAATTAACATAATGGCTGGACAGGTTTTTTATTATAATTACTTTTTAAAACTTCTACACACAGACATTAGCAAAATTTGAAATGGCCTTCCACCTGCACGGTGGGAGATGTGATGTGTGGGGGTGTTTTGTGCCAATTCACATCCCAGCTCTGCTAGCAACTGTACGGGTGGGCTCACGCTGGTCACTCTCGGGCCATCACCTGCTTTGCCTGGAAACTGGCAATGACAACAGCTCCCTTTGAGAGTTTAAGGACCGAAAATGAGAAATTATTCCAAGATGTCAACGAAAGGAAACAGAGTCCAGGCACTATGTGGGCGATGTGGCCTTTACTTCACCTGGGCGTGAACGGGCTAAATTCAAAAAAGAAGTCGGTATGTGGGTTAAGGTGAAAGGAAATAGAAGAGCTCAGAGGGTTAGGGATTGGCGCACGCATTGCTTCCTGGGCAGAATGTTTCTATTTGGGTGGGTCCCCACATTCGGCCCTATCACCCTTCTCATAGGGTTGTTGTGAGAATGAAATGAATGACTGAACATAAACTTCTGAAAACAATACCTGGCACAGAGGAAGTCCCCCAAACACAACTCCCTCCCCCCATGAATGTCACCTCTCCTCGGCCCATTCAGGCTGGGCCCTGGAACTCAGATCTTCGGACACAAAAATAAAAGAGTATAACACACAGTTCAATGGCAGAAATTAGACCTAGTGTTTGCTAGGTCAGTAGGGTGACTATCATTTACAATAGCCTATTGTATATTTCAAAATAGCTAGCAGAGAATAATCCACATATTTCTAGCATGAAGAAAAGACACACTTTAGGTGATGGATATTTCAACTACAATGATTGGGTCTTCACAAATTAAATGCTTGTATTATCACATGTCCTCCAAAAATAGGTACATCTATTAAATATTATGCATTAATAAATTAATTCAAAAAAATAAATACATAACGTAGACTTGGGTAACGCATGGGGAGGAAAAGCGTGCTCTCTCCTTCTCACTGTGCTCTGTAAGGACGAGCAGGGGTGAGGACAGGTATTCCCTCTGATGGGGAATAAAACATTCTATTCCGAACACGGCACTTTGGCACATTGAACCTTTTAAGCTGAAGGAATTTGAGAAAATAGCAGAAGCAGGAAGGTCTTGCTCCCCTGCCCTTGAAGTAGGTCATAAGACCTCAGGAGAGATGCCTTCTCTAATCCAAAGGAAACGAGACTCCTTACAGGCAGACTCCTCACCCCTGAAGACAGAGGGATGCTGGGAGAAATCTGAACACACAGGCCTTCCGGGTTTCCCCCAGGTGACTACCTTAGTTCATATGCTTTTATTGTAGCACATTTTCCCGTGTCTTTTCACTCTTCATCAAACCTAGTATAAAAACACTTGAGTTTAACCGTTTCTCCAGCTCTTCATTTCCTTATGACAACTCCCACGTCTCCTAAAACTCTCATTCCATATATGTCTTTCTCCTGTCAATCTGCCTTTTGAGAGTCTCATTTACAGGGCCCCTTGCCAATGACCCTAAAACGGGTTCAAGGAGAAGGTTACTTTCCCCTCTCCTACGTCCTCCTACTCTTTCTTTTTCTTTCCTTTTTTTTGAGACAGAGTCTCACTTTGTCACTCTGGGTAGGGTGTGTCAGCCACTCTTCCTGGCATCTAAAAACAAGAGTAGCCAGCCATGAAAAGGAGTATAATGATGTCCTCTGCCGCAGCGTGGAGGGAACTGGAGGCCATTATCCTAAGTGAAGCACCTTAGGAACGCGAGCCCGAACAGCACGTGCTCTCGCCTACGCTCGGAGATAAACATCTCCCTACTGGGAGCAGTAAACGTTTTTCTGGCGGTGGGCACACCCAAAGCCCTGACTTAAGCATTATACAGGGCGGCCACGTAGCAAAAACAGGGGTCAAGGACTGAAAAATAGAAGAATATTCTAAAACGGGAACGAAAGGAAACGGAGTCCCGGCTCTGTGGGCAACGTCGCCCTTTATTTCCACCTGGGTCTCGTTCAGCCGGTGCGCTGAGCTCGAGGAGGAAGTCAGCATGTGGGGTAAGGTGGACCGGGCTTTTCAGGGGTCGGAAGGCTGGGACACGTTCTCCCTTCCCTGGATGGGACATCCTATTTGGGCAGCTTGGTTCTACCTGGGTGGGTCGGTTCTGTTTGGGTGGGTCTTTCCATTTGACTCTATCAAAAACATTCGTACGCCCTTAATATTAAAAAACAAAAAAAACAGGGCGGCACCTGTGGCTCAACGAGTAGGGCGCCGGCCCCAAGGATCGAAGGCGGCGGGTTCAAAAACGGCCTCGGCCGAAAATTACAAAACAGAAAAATGGCCGGGCGTTGTGCTACTTGGGAGGCTGAGGCAGGAGGATCGCCTAAGCCCAGGAGTTGGAGGTTGCTGTGAGCTGTGTGACGCCACAGCACTCTACTGAGGGGGATAAAGTGAGACTCTGTCTCTACAAACAAACAAACCCCCCAAAACCAAGAGTAGGAAACCTGCCCAAATGTTTTTTTACCGGACGAAGAAGATCTGGCCGCCTGTCACTATCAACCAATATCCAGAGATGGGGATAGGTCCACCAAGCTTTGTCAGAAGGCTTTATTTGGGGGAATAAATAGAGTAGCCTTCCTACTACTGCTCTTCCATTTCCCAACCCACAGTTTTTTAAGTAATGGTTCACAGCAAAGACCAAATTAACTCTTACTGTAAATAATAAGCAGCACAACTCAAGGACAATCTATGGATAACATTTCCAATTCAAAAATTAATTTCCTAAATCAAGCAAAGACTACAGTAACTCTTATTTTAAATAACAGTCACCATAACTCAGTGACAATCTATTAAAACATTTCCAATTCAAAAGATAATTTCCTAAACTATTTAAGATAGGCATCTTCAGGGTGGGAGCTAAATTTACAAAACAGAATGGAAGCAGGACACAAAGGTCCCTTGGGATGTAACCCGACCAGATCAGCTGTGTCAGGTTGACCCTCTGACTGACTCCATCTTATTTTTATCACATGCACTCTTTCTGTGGCCCTAGGAGTATGATAAAGGGCTTCTTTCTTAAAAAAACAGTCATACTTAATCGCTCAGAGTCAGGAGCTGGGGCTTTCTGTCAGGAAGCACCCCAAGATTCCTGCTTCCTTCTCTTTTCCCGCAGAATGAGGAGGGAGGCTGAGTGGGAGCTCAGGACTTGAGCCCTAGAAACTCAACAGCAGCAAGGGCAAGCCAGGGAAGAGCCATTGTATCCTGATTTCCAGGGTTGCAGACAACAGCTGGGCTTTCCAGGAATTCAAGTATTGCTCAACAGGGAGGATTTGGCGGAGGAGGAGGTGTTCTTCAAGTTTGTACTTGAGATTTGGAATGTGCTGAGTCACCAGGTTCACCCCTGGCAAACTCTGTGGTGGAGGGAAAGTTGGTTTCCCAGCCCACCTTCCAGCCAACCTGCCCCCAATACCCCTCTGCACACAGTGGGGCCTGCTGTCTGGAGTCCACCAGTTCCAAGCTTTAATTCTAGAAGGATGAACTCTCCCAACTCGTGAATGTAACAACACCTTGTAAGAGAATTTGCAAATTGGAAGTCTAAAAAAACATGAAGCTAAATGACTGACTTTTTACTTGCGGAAGTTCGTATCACTGAACATATTTGAAATGTCTTATTTTGTTTTTAGGAGATACCTGTTCGTTACAGACAATATAGAAACTATAGCAAAGAGGGAAGGAGTTTTCTATCAAGCACAGAGTATAGTATTTGTGTTTTGATCTATGCCTTTCCAGTCTACACATTGGAACTTAAACAGAAAATTAATGCCTTGCTGAGTTTGCAGATTTTGTTCCTGTCTTGAGCATTGAACATGGGCATTTATTTAGGAAGGATGTTTCAGGAGAAGGGCTGGGGACATGGGGGACCTTCCATTGTCTGGAAGTCACACCACCATCAGCACCTTCTGTCCCAGCATCCCAACCACTCTTTCCCCATGTTTGAAGGAAAACTGAGAACAGAGGAAAGAACTGGACATGGTCATTGTGGACTGACCTCTTTCTGTGCTTTGAGTCACTGGTCCTTTCACAAAGGCCTTGGCCTTACAGAATAGCAGCCATGAGCTGTGACAAGTTGGGTGATAAATAGGATATTGATGGGCAATTACCTGACACCAAATAGCTCCATAAATCAATGTGCTAGAAGCTTGTACCACAGTCAAGGACGGCTCTAAGAAACTGGCTGCAGCCCTGCGAGGTGAGGGTGGGGAGCAGAGGTGGCCCTTCCCAGCATCTTGTGGAGAATGGAGGTTTTTCTGCCTTGGTCTAGGCAGCCACGCAGAAGGCAGGTGGCCGTGGTGCAGGGCTGTGGAGTTAAGGGCTGAGTTCCAGCAGAAATAGGGCTCACTCTTACTTACAACCAGCTAGCCCATTAATACTTCCTGACCTACTCCAGAATAGGGAGCTTTAAAAATAACCAGTATTGGCTCGGTGCTTATGGCTCAGCGGGCTAAGGCGCCAGCCACGTACACCTGAGCTGGCGGGTTCAAATCCAGCCCGGGCCCGCCAAACAACAATGGTGGCTGCAACCAAAAAATGGCCGGGCGTTGAGGCCGGCGCCTGTAGTCCCAGCTACTTGGGAGGCAGAGGCAGGAGACTTGCTTGAGCCCAGGAATTGGAGGTTGCTGTGAGCTGTGGATGCCATAGCACTCTATCCAGGGTGACAGCTTGAGGCTCTGTCTCCAAAAAAAAAAAAAAAAAAATAAATAAATAAATAAAAATAACCAGTATTTTAGGATTCTAAATGTAATACATCAGCACTATAGAGGATTTCTAAAATGTAGAGAAATAGATAAAGAAGGCTCGGTGCCCATAGCTCAGTGAGTAGGGTGCCGGCCACATACACTGAGACTGCAGGGTTCGAGACTGGCCCAGACCTGCTAAACATCAGTGACAACTACTGAAAGGGGGCACTTGACAGGCACAAAACTCACAGAACACCAAGGCTTGTACGAAAGGTCTGTATTGGTGGGGGAAGCTGCAGAGCAGCATTGAGGAGGGGAGAGAGAGAAACAGGGGAGGAGAGGAGAGAAGGTGGGGGGGAGAGAGAGAGAGAAGGGACACACGGGGGGGGGGGCGGGGGAAGGGAGAGAACAAAAGACAAGTGCACCTTACATAGACTCGGTTGGGATGGTAGAATAGCCGATAAGGTGTTACCGCTGTGGTGTGAAGAGCATAGGGGGCGGGCCATAAGTTTGAACTTTTCAGTGGGGAAAGGGAGATGAAGTTGTGCAATTATCTAACAACTACAACCAAAAACAGCAGGGTGTTGTGGCAGGCGCCTATAGTCCCAGCTACTTGGGAGGCTGAAGCAAGAGAATCACTTAAGCTGAAGAGTTTGAGGTTGCTGTGAGCTGTGATGCTACGGCACTCTACCAAGGGTGACATAGCATGTCTCAAAAAAAAAAATGTATAAAGAAGCCAATAACTCATATCCATGAGCATAGCCAAGATAAATAGCATTTTCCCCCCTATGGGCTTAAAAAAAAAAAAAAGGTACCTATAGTTCTAGAAGCTAAGAAAAGGTTCATTGTCAGCTTCAAAGCTCTTTGCACCCCACCCATCTCCCACCCCAACTCAGCTTTCCTTTGCCCAGAAGGCAGAGAGCTCAATTTCCTGGCAACCACTTTCTTGCCAAAAGATGGTCCCAAAGCTTCTCGCCCCATGACTCCCTGCTCAGTCTCATTCAGATACTGCAAGATGTGTCATGCCAGCCACAAAGTACCAACTCAGACAGGAAAAGCCATTGTATCACTGAATAAATAAATGAACCAACCTCTCTGAAATCCAGAGAAATCTGGTCTTAAAGATAGACATTTTTGGCACTCCAAGCGGACCTGTTTAATAAAGTAGACTGGCAAGCCAGAAGTCATTTCAGAGTAAACCTTTACTGCCCTGTGTCCAATAAAGGAGACAGGGAGGCAGAAACAAAAGCCCTCCTCCCTTATTCTCAAGGGAGTCATAGTTAGAAATAATAAATGTGGCTGAGTTTGTACGACATAATAAACCCCTCTAATACGGTTGTTTAGTGCATAGGCACTGAAGCATTTTTTAAAAAATTCCTTTACAACCTTTTAAATATATGAAAAATAGAATTGCTCAAAATTAATATTCCTCAACATGCCCTGAGTTTTCGGCCAGTTTCTGGAGACCAATCCGGAGCACAGGTTTTATTTATTTATTTATTTTTTACTTGCTATGGTGATATATCTCATTTCACGTATGGTTCCTTATCAATTACTGCCTGGATGGAATTTAATCTTTGTGTTCATAGTCACACAAGCATGTCTAAATGAAAAACACATCTCCTCGAGGCCCTCCAACAAAATCAATTCCTCAGCAGGAGAGGTGAAAGCCTGTCTGTGATAGTGCATTGAAATGCACATTTGTTTGCAAATTACCCAGGAAGCTCCTCCCATTTTCTGAGGTGTTATGGGAATGCGAGGCTAGAATTCCAGGAGCCTCAGCACTTTGCTGCCCACATAGGGGAACAGGCAGGCAATGAGGATGGTTTAGATGCAAGCAACTAGATAGACTCTATTTTAAAGTCATTTTTAAATCCACTTTAGCTGAACTAGTCATGTGACATCAAGCAGAGAACGTGCTCTTGGAGTGGCTCTGGCTGTGCCATCAAGAGAAAAAGCTTAATTTTTTCTATGCCATTTCCATACAGTTTAAGGTGAGCCCTTTCACTCAGGTTCTGAAGTCTCTCTGCATGAATACCAGAAAATACCCCAGGAAAAAAGGAAATCCAGTAGAACTACTTTAAGTTGACCCTCGAAAGACTGAAACAAACTGGTCACCATACAGAGGTGGTGAATATAATAAATTAGGCCTCCTTTACTGATATGTACATGTAGTGCATGTCTGGTCTATAAAAATTAGGTCAATTTAAGGAGGTGGCCAATGTAGGGAGGTGGGCAGCTACGAGGTTCTACTGTATTTCTATTCCTCATGGCTAGGCTCATGGCTGAGGCTCCTTTAACAAAAGAAGAACATACAACTTTACTTAATACATAATACAGGAACCTTCATAAAAAAAACCCCAAAGACACAGAGAAGCCTGTGTATTCTTTGGCTAATTTTTTTTTTTTTTTTGACAGAACCTCAAGCTGTCACCATGGATAGAGTGCTGTGGCATCACAGCTCACAGCAACCTCCAACTTCTGGGCTCAAGCGAGTCTCCTGCCTCCACCTCCCAAGTAGCTGGGACTACAGCGCCCACCACAATACCCAGCCATTTTTTGGTTGCCTCCGTCATTGTTGTTTGGCAGGCCCAGGCTGAATTTGAACCCGCCAGCTCAGGTGTTACGTGGCTGGTGCTTTAGCCCATTGAGCCACAGGTGCCGAGCCTTCTTTGGCTAATTTTGATGAAGTGAATGGTTGTGGATAAGTGTGATTGGAAAAGGGAGAATGATCTGATTGTGAAAAACTGGGGTAGCAAGGCCCCTTCACTCCAATTCTTCCCTGAGTCCTCAGGCATAAGGAGGGATATAAAGGTATAGGGTGAGAACCTCTCACAGTGTTACCAGCCAATTGGATCCTTTGCTTGATGCTGAGCAGAAAACCAATGCACCGAGAGGGCAGGTGTAGCAGAGAAAATGTTTAATATCATAGTTTCTTAAACACATGTCCCCCAGAATTTTGGATGGGGCCAACTAAAGGTACTTTGGCAGACAAAGGGCTGCTGACTGGCTAAAAATGAACTCGGAGGGTTGGGAAGCAGAAGTTGTCTTTTTTGTGCTGAGACAGCTCCTGGGTAGAGGGTTTCAGGACCTCCTGAGTCAGTTCCTGCATGTGGTCACTGGTCCAGTTGGTGTCAGTGGGTCCGCTGAATGTAGAGTGATTGACACCATCTCAAAGACCAGTCTTGGATTTTACAATTGCAGGGTCCCACTCCAAGAGCAGAGTCTGTGAAGACCTGTGGAACTGGCTGTGATCTACTAAAGAAATGTAGTTACAAACATGAGACACAAAGAGACACACAGAATTTTCAAAAGTAGGAGCACAGGGGACCACTGCCTATGTGGGGTTCCAGATGTAGCCCCAAGAGTCATTTCCACTCAGTTTTTATTGACAGCTACTTGCTCATTAGCCCAGAAGGTATGCTTAGGAAGGGAACAAAGATGTCCGCAGTTTCTCTGGGCAAGCATATCAGCGCCTATTGTTTCTATAATCATTAACAGTAGGATCTGAGTAGTCTTGAGAAATCTGGAACCTGTGCCTTGTGTGAGGGGAGCCTCCTGTCTGTGCTCACTCAAACAGATTCTAAGGGGAGTGTTAATCCCATTAGTTCACTGTGGAGTAAAACTCCACTGGCACCGTCAATCTCCTCTGAAGAATCGGTGGAATTTTCCTCTCATCACCACCACAGAAGGTCTTCCTCTGTGATAAGGGATATAAGCCCTCCTATCCATGTTTCAAGGCTTCAGCTTTTCCCTTGCTCTCTGCCCAGCCAAATATAAATCTCTACAATGGGTATTTCCTTTGACTGTTTACTGGGCAGGAAACGACCTAGTTAATGTTTCTTGCTAGGCCTTGCACACAGCTGCCTCTGTGGCCATTATTCCTTCAATAGTGTTCACAGACACAGCTGGGGTGTTAGCAAGCTGTATCCCCTATAGGCCAGGCTTCTGGGAAACTTGAAGTTCAGATAAGAAATTTAACAGCATCTGGTTTAAAGGTAAACTATCTGACTTTTCTTTGTTCTGCCTTGCTCAGCTTATTTCTCCAACCCTCCCTTTTTCTTTCTTTTCTTTTAATTAAATCATAGCTGTGAACATTAATGCATTTATGGGGTACAATGTGCTGATTTTATACACAATTTGAAATGCTTATATCAAACTGGTTCCTTAATTATTATATTAAGACATTTATACTCTACACTTAGTAGATTTGACGTGTGCACTTGTAAAATGCACCATGGGTGTGGTCTGACCAATTCCCCTTCCTCCATTCATCCTCCCTCCTCACTTCCTTCCACCCCCTGCTCCTTTTTCCCCTTCATTCTGAGTTGTATTTGTATGGCTTTCATATGGAAGTGTGTGTGCTTATATATTGGTTTCATAGTAGAGCTGAGTACATTGGGTACTTTTTCTTCCATTCTTGAGATACTTTGCTAATAAGAATATGTTCAGCTCCATCCATGTAAACATGAAAGAGGTAAAGTCTCCACCTTTTTTAAAGGCTCATCTCTCCTTTTTTTCTGGGAGTGCTTTCTCTTGCCAAGAATGGAGTCTTTGGTCCCCATTCTGCCTGCAACAAAAATGATGTTATCAATAGAAGCAATTGAGGAAATCACAAATCTTGCACTCAAGAATACACCACTCTTAAGTAAGCAATTACAGGAAGGCAAGGTATGAAACTATTGCCGGTTAACTTCTAGCTATGTCTGTTCCTCTGTAGAAGTCAGACTTTTACCATCATTCTTGCCTTATGGCCTTGGATAACCTTAATATTTCAACATGCGGGTCTTATGACCTGCTTCTAGGAAGAAGGGAGAGAGACAGTTGTGATGGCTCCCACCTATAATCCTAGTATTCTGGGAGGCTGAGGTTGGAGGACTGCTTGAGCACAGGAGTTGGAGACCAGCCTGAGCAAGAGTACCAGCCCATCAGGAGGCTGGGGCAGGAGGATCACTTGAACCAGGAGTTTGAAGTTGCTGTGAGCTAGGCTGACGCCACTACAGTTTAGCCCAGATGACAGAGCAAGACTCTGTTTAAAAAAAAAAAAGAAAGAAAAGAAAGAAAGAAAGAAAAAAGGAAGAAGGGTGAAGGAGAGAGAAAACAGATTTGCTGTTTTCTCAAATGCCAAGGTACCATATTCTGAGAAAGCATGTCTTGAATCTCATCAATGCTAACATCAAAACTCATAGACTGCTCCAAAAACCACTTTATCACAGCCCTAATAGTTCTGTTCAATAGCTAGAAAAATATTGTCTTCAAGTAGGGCCATAACTGAAAAGAATTCTGTTCTGATGGATTTTACTGAATAGAGGTAGCTTCCTTTGATTCAATCTGTAAGTACAATTTGAAAACTTTCTTTCTTTCTTTTTTTTTTTTTTTTTTTTTAGACAGAGTCTCAAGATTTAACCCTGGGTAGAGTGGCGTAGCGTCACAGCTCACAGCAACCTCAAACTCTTGGGCTTAAGTGATTCTCTTGCCTCAGCCTCCCAAGTAGCTGGGACTACAAGTGCCCACTACAATGCCCGGCTATTTTTCTATTGCAGTTGTCATTGTTGTGTAGCTGGCCCAGGCTGGGTTTGAATCCTCCAGCCCTGGTGTATGTGGCCGGCCCCCTTCACACTGAGCTATGGGTGCCGCTCTGAAAACTGCTTTCTTCCACTAAAAACAACAAGGTAAACCTACTTTTACACATGTATATACATGAGAACTAAAAAGCCCTTTGGTTTTCTTAGCATTCTCTATTTTCTAGATGTGGTGATGAGTGGTCGACATGTTTTCCCTTTTAAGGAAGATGCTGTTTCTTTCATTTTGCCATTTTTTCATTTTGTTTCTGAAAGGTTTTGAAACCCTAAGGATGCCAAATAGAAGTGGAAATCCTGTTCCTTCCTGTTTCCTGGAAATCCTTCCTTCCTGTTTCCCAGACTTTTGAGTGGTGGTGTTTTAGCTTCTGACTTCTTTTTCCATTTTCCATTCTTTTTGTGCATATTCTGAATGTTCTCTGACACACCTGTGATCCCAGAGACTCTGTGCACCTTAGAACGGTGTCACCATATTAACCAGAAATTCTGGGAAAGCAGGTCCGAATCAGCCCCACCCCTGGGCCCAGGGTCCTGCAAGGTGCGTGGGGGACAGGTAATAACAGACACCCTCTTTGTTGTCCTCTCAGTTCAAAATCTGTCTCAGAATTATTTGCACTTTCAAATCTTGAATTAAAAATACAGTAGAATCTCTGTAAGGTGACTCCCCAAAGGACTGTAACAAATTGGCTAACATATGGAGGTGGTCAACATAAGGAACTAGGCCTACTGTACTGATGTCCATGTGTTACATGTCCAGTCTGTGAAAATCAGATCAATGTAAGGAGGTGGTCAGTGTAGGGAAGTGGTCAGCTATGCGGGTTCTGCTAGAGTTGATCCAGACCCATGAAAATGTGCTCTCCTATATGAACTGTTCTGCAGATACTATCACTGTGCTTCTGGGACAAGGTACTAAGTTTGCACAGAGTTGGAGTAGTAAGAAAGAGGACGAAGTTTGAAAACATGCAGTGTAGACGCCATGATCTGTGGGGCTTACTGAGCATGCACTGAGCACAAGTGAACAGTATACAGGATTAGGAAGACTTTTTCTTGTGTGAAATGACGGAGCTGTGAGTGATGCAAGAAGCATTATCTTGACATGTTAAACATTATGTGATGGCAGCTAATTTTTATAAAGTTCAGCCTAGTGTAGGTGGTTGACTCAGATGTTGTTTCACCTCATATCATGCAGTCCAAAATTTCTGAACCTAAGCTACTAATCTGGGGATTGTATCTCATTGATCAGCTAAACTTATCTTCTCCCTAGACCCTCTCCCAACCTCTATCATTTAATTTGCAAAATACCTATGAAGACCTTATCATCTGATAATTACACTACAAGTTCACCTAAAAAGGATTATATAGTCCTGGAAAATACATTATTCTACTTGTTCCAAATAATCTACTTAAGCTTATTTAGAGCTTACTTATGTGAATGGCCCATTGAGTTTTTCTTTTTGCTTTTTCAGAAAGGACTTTTATGTATTATTTTCTTTATTGTACAGATGCTATCATTAAAGAGAGAAATGAGAAGTCATAATGTGCTTAAAGCAACTAAAGGATCCTTAGAGAAAATGAGAGTTTCAAATGTACATTTAATGAAACAAAAGCTGTTGCCCCACTTAGATTTAATGACATTATAACAATAGAGCTATAGAGCGTGAAGGATTCCTAGTCTGACTTGTTTATGCTTCCTTAATTTACAGTGAATGAAACACTTAGGCCCCGGGAAGCAAACTGTTTTGCCCCTGGTTTTTATTAGAAGTTCCTGGAAATGTTGATTCAGAATCTAGGTCTCCACACTCTGAGGGAAGTTTTCTTCCTACAATTTAGGGAGGGGTGCTCCCAAGGAGCACAGGAAGTGTCTTCTTTTTCTGTTGCCACCAGAACCTGTCCCCCACACCCTAGTCCGTGCCCCTCTCCAGGAGCCATCATAGTACTAGAAGCCAAGAGAGTGTCCAGCGCCTCCTGGGTGAGGAGGTAACTGCAGAGACAAAGGATTTTGTCTCAGCCCTGCTGAGGCCTGGCCATGAGACCCAGCCAATTGCCTTCATGGGTCCAGTTTCCCCACCTAGGGAAAGAAAGGTTGGTTCAGAGAGCTCACACACCTGCAAGTGCTTCTGGTTTATCCGTGAAGCATTGCCATGTCCAGACAGGATCCACATCATGGTCACGGAGACCAGGGAGGCACAGCAGGTGCCGCCCCATCCCACCACACCTACAGGAAGTGAGGCTGGGGGCGGAGGGGTTGTTGCCTGCTCTGCTTTTGCAGAACTGCTGAGTGGCAAAGCACAGCAGGAATCTAGAGGCAGCCCCCACCCCATGCTACTCCTGTAGGCAATATCTAAGGTCTTCTTATTAGAGGTAGAAGGTAAAGGAAGAGGGGAGGAAAAGGAAGGTCGAATCTATGGCTTTGTGCATGGGCCCTTGCACGTCTCCTTACTGTTATCATTGCCGATAAACCATTGCGGGAGAGAAATAATAGCTTTTTCCTCTACTCTGTTAGGTTTGTGGCTGAGGCCCTTGTAACAAAGGACAGATTAACCAGAGGAAAAAAAACTCACAGTTTTATGTAGTAAGTTTTATATGACACGGGAGCCTTCATAAGGAAATGAAGACCCAAAGAAATAGTTAAACCTGGGTAATTTTTCTTTGAGACAGTCTCACTCTGTTGCCCCAGGCTAGAGTGCCAAGGCATCATCATAGCTCACAGCAACCTCAAACTCTTGGGTACAAGAAATCCTCTTGACTCAGCCTCTCGAGTAGCTGGGATTATAGGTGCCCACCACAACATCCAGCTAGTTTTTCTATTCTAAGTAGAGATGGGGTCTTCCTCTTGCTTAGGCTGATCTGTAACTCCTGAGCTCAAGCAATCCACCCACCTCGGCCTCCCAGAGTGCTAAGATTATAGGTGTAAGCCACCTTGCCCAACCAAACCTGAGTATTTTTATGCCACATTTAATGAAAAGTCCATAGTTATAGAGGCATAGGCCAGGACAAAAAGGGTATGAATCTAATGGAGATGAACTGGGGAAAACCTAGCGGGACCAGCTTGTCCAGATTCTTCTCTGTGACCGTGTGTCTTCAGAGAAAGCAAGTTCCTTTCCTCCAGATACAGGGAGGGCACCTCTTGGGTGAGGGTCTTATGACCTGCTTTAGGGGACAAAAGTGAGAGGATGGTCAGAGAGACTTTCCTGTTTCTGCTCTTTTCTCAAACTCCTTCAACTAAAATATTCAATATTATCACCAAGTTTCATATTTTAGTGTTGTCTGTCCTAAACCCCATTACCCTCATCATTTTACCACTGGTATAGGTGAAAATACAGTAGAGCCTCCAGATTGACCCCCTCCCTACACTGACCACCTCCTTAAGTTGACCCAGTTTTTTTTTTTTTTTTTTTGAGACAGAGCCTCAAGCTGTCACCCTGGATAGAGTGCTGTGGAATCACAGCTCACAGCAACCTCCAATTCTTGGGCTCAAGCGATTCTCTTGCCTCCACCACCCAAGTAGCTGGGACTACAGGCACCCACCACAACTCCCAGCCATTTTTTTTTTTTTTTTTTTTTGGTTGCAGCCGTCATTATTGTTTGGTGGGCCCTGGCTGTATTTGAACCCGCCAGCTCAAGTGTACGTGGCTGGCGCCTTTGCCCGTTGAGCCACAGGCGCCGAACCAATTGACCTAGTTTTCATAGACCAGACATGCACCACATGTGTCTATCAGTACAGAAAGCCTAGCTCCTTACGTTGCCCACCTCTGCATGTTGACCAGTTTGTTATAGTCCCTTGGGTGGTCAACTTGGAGGGGGTCCTACTGTAATGTATATTACAGTTAGACTCATAGTACTATGTTCACACTGTACGTTTTCCCAAGAATTGAAATAGTCTAGAAACCATGGCAGACTATCGGCCTTGAACCATAACCACAGAGGAGCCTCTTCCTTGTCAGAAGCAGATGGGGGCTTGTCTCATCCACGGGGCAAGCTCCTCTGCTCGGCAGCGTTACAGAAATTCTCCCATAGTCAGGCCAACTCAGAAGATGGCTGAGAGGAGACAACTCTTTCCACGCAGGGAGAGAGCAATTTCTCTCTGACTGCAGTGCGTAAAACATGCTCCATATGACACAGAGCTGCTCTTAAATCACTTGTATTTTCCTTTTTAATGATGCCATTGCAAATTAGCTTTTTTTTTTTGCATTTGTAATTAGAGTCCAGAACAGATGGTGAGGTTGTAGTTGAGGAGAAAGATTTGCAGGAACGGGGCTGCTCAGACCCCCCTGCTGTGGCTCCCTTTCCCCCTCACCCTATGCCTCCCACAAAGTGAGGCACTGGGACCACCCTCTGGGCCAGCTTCTCCTTTCACAGTTGGGGAGGCTCCTCCTTCCCAATTATTGAGGGAAAACATCAAAAGTAGAAGCTATATTTCTCACAAATTCCCTTGGGCCACCCCTCCCCATCCTTTTGGGAACAAATCACAAGAACTGTGTCCATCACAAATAAAACACTGGGCACTGGTGTAAAAGTCACAGAAGGAAGCATTTGCCAATGGAATTAAGCTTAAGAGCAGATCTTCAGTCAAGAAGCAATTTGGAAAGAGCTCAGGCTTGTGGCTAATTTATTGCTTGGAAAATAAATTCTGAAAAAAACAATTGGCAAAAGTGTCCCCAGCACATAGTAGGCACTTGATAGATACTCAGGATTCTTGGCTGGGGGAGATTAAATATACAGGAGCTGAAAGGTCTTTTTTTTGGATGCTGGTACTCGTGGAGATCAGATTAGTCCAGGGCGCCCCCACCTTTGGTGGGCCCTGGGGCCACCTCTCAGCTGGCTGGGTAACAGGCACCCCCTTCTTTCCCCAGGGAAGCTCATCTGTTCTGAGGGCACATCCAGCTGCAACCAAGAAATCGGAAGAACTCAGCAAATGAAAGGTAAACTTTTCAAAGGGCTCGGCTCCTTTTTCAACCCCTTGGGAGGAGATTTACGGTTGGGATACCGGATAGCAGTCGGGGCCCAGTTAACACATCTCTCCCACCACAAATCACCCCGCCGCATTCTCACTTGACACTGGCCAAACAAGTGGTGGGTTTGCAAGGCACCGCCTTGCCCTGAAATGTAAAACGTGGGCCAGGAAATGGGATATAGGGCATTGGCGTGACAATCCGGGAAGGACCCCAGACCACTTGGAATCCTGCTTCTGCTCTGCCTGCCGTGAAAATACAGTTCTGATGACAGGGCGAATGGGTGAGACCAAACGGTCTTCCCTAACAGGACTTCCCTAATTCCTGTCTGCAAAAAGTTGCTGACAGCCAACAGGTGTTTATACGCTGATGTCTCGGGTGGGTTAGGCAGGTCTCTTGGTAAAATCAAACTTTATGTTTGTTACCATGTGGAGAAAACAGAGGAAATGGTATTAGAAGGAATGAGTTTCTAAGAAAAAAAATAAAAACCATTCTCTGGAACTAGTTTAAACTTTTTAAGACTATTCATCGTGTGATATCCAGAATAGCTAGGGAAATAAATTAGATTTGCCACTTACCATTTGGTATTTCTTTTGGGCTGATTCTGTCTCTCTTTCTCTTTTTTTTTTTCTTAATTAAATCATAGCTGTGTACATTAGTGCAAGCAAGGGGTACAATGTGCTGGTTCCAAATACAATCTGAACTATTTTCATCAAATTGGTTAACATAGCCTTCATGGCATTTTCTTAGTTATTGCATGAAGACATTTGTACCACAGTTTATTAATCCATTTGCGGGTCTATGGGCACTTGGGCTTCTTCCGTGACTTAGCATTTTCTGTCTCTTTTTGGTAAGTGATCAAGGTGGCAGACCCCTTCCACCCGCTTTCTCCCCATGGTGGCATCTGGTTCCCCCTGAGCTGCAGAGCTGGCAGGTCCTGTGAGGAGACCCCTGGTGGGAAGGGGTCAGCAGCTGGCTTTTTCTTAAGAAGGGATGAACTCACCATGGTGCCAGCCATTTCTCTCTGGCCACAATTCCGTGTGTTTTCTGGCTTCTCACTTCTCAATTCTAACCCTAGTCAGTCCACTGACCCTCTGCGTGGGGCAGGCAGTAAGTTCTAGATCCTCTCCAAACTCTAGGAAGGATGTGGGGACCAAGGGTACAAGCTGCTTCACGCCACTGGCCCAGAAGCCTCTCCATGCAAAGGCCACCCATTCTCTGGGGTGTTGAGCTGGCCCTGAGTAAAAAGGTGGGCATCCCATGGTGCCCTGGGAGCCACAGGGACACACACACACACACACACACACACACACACGAAAGACAGTTGCCCGGGGATTACCGCGCCAGGCAGTTGATCTTTTCTACATTGCCTTTTCTTCCCCTTCCCTGACCCGCACCCGCACCCGCTCACACCCAGCTCTCTCCAACCCAAAGTTCAAGGGTAGGTGGCTGCACCCTCCCCTGGTGTCAAACAGGCTGGTGTGGACTGCCAGCACTCAGAGGGACATGAGGATGTCTGCCTCACTCTGTGGGCAATTTAATGCAGATTTAGCATAAAGCAGCAAGGCCTCACTTTGCTCCTGGTGAAGGAAACACAATGTATGTACATAGGGCATTTGACTCCGGCGTGCACTTTATACTGCTAATAATCTAGAATGTGCTCTGAGCTCTGTGCTGTCCATTGGTGTCTAGAAATAGGTGGCCAAGGGTCACCTACACCCTCTCTGGGAATTGGGGCAGCCTGAAGATTCCCTGCTATGATTTAAAAATCACTTTTAAATCACTGCAATTTAAGGTTAGTATTTTAGTGTCTGGAATTCATCGTCTTTCTAGGAAGCTAGAACAATATACAAAAAATATTCCCAGTAGCTTCCTCTCAGGTGGTGAAATTTCAGGCGAAGTTTGTTTTTGTCTTTTCTTTGTGCTTTTCTGTATTGAGTTTTCTGTAGAAAACAACATTACACTTGTTTAGCAGAAAATGGAAATGTAGTTTTCTTCTTGGTGATTTTGTTATTATTTTGAAAATAGACACATTTTCATAAAGATGTTATTTATGTTTACATGGTGTAGGTTTATTACTGTTATTTTGAAATTAATTAAGAAATGTTTAAGTTTCTGTGGTTTTCTTTTATTATTATTATTGGGGAATCATTGAGGGTACAAAAAAAAAGGCAACTGCTTGCATTTGTTAGGTAAAGTCCCTGTTATAATCATGTCCCACCCGTAAGAGGTGTGTCACACACAGTTAACCCTCCATCTCCCCACCCTCCTGCCCTCTCTCCACTCACCCCTTCGCCTACCTTTGGCCATACACTAGCATCAATTGTTCTCATATCAGAATTGAGTACGTTAAATTCTTGCTTCTCCATTCTTGTGATGCTCTACTGAGAAGAATGTGTTTCAACTCCATCCAGGTTAATACAAAAGATAAAGTCTCCTCCTTTTTAATGGCTGAATAGTATTCCATGGCATACATATACCACAGCTTGTTAATCCGTTCCTGGGTTGGTGGAAATTTAGTTTTTTTCCACAATTTGGCAATTGTAAATTGAGCTGCAATAAACAGTCTAGTGCTCATGTCCTTATGATAAAATGATTTTTGTCTTCTGGGTAGATAAGTTTTCATTTATAATACAGTGAATTGCTACCTACTTACAGAAACAATATTCTTTAGAGTCTTCAATAATTAGAGTATAAAGAGGTCCTGATTCCTTCTCAATGTATTTATGAAAAAATAAAAGGCCAGGCTCTGTGGCTCATGCCTATAATCCCAGCACTTTGGGAGGCCCCAGTGGGAAGTCTGCTTGAGGCCGGGAGTTCAGGACCAGCCAAAATACTTAAGACCCCGTTACTAGACCAAAATAAAGAAGTTAGCTGAGCATGGTGGCTCACACCTATAATCTTAGCTACTTTGGAGGCTGAGGCAGGAGAACTGCTTGAGCCCAGAAGTTGAAAGTTACAGTGAGTTCTGATTGTACCACTGGATTCTAAACTTGAACAACAGAGTAAGGGTCAGTCTCAAAAAAAAAAAATTTAAGAACAGTTGTGTATAGAATATAAGGAGGTAGTTCTGTCATTTAACAGACAATACTTTTAGTTAAGTTACCTAATGCAGGCTGTCTGGCTTCATAATTCTTGCTTCACTGCTTGGTCGTGGTGCCACTGTGGGAGTCATGTCACCTCTGTCAATAGGGCCAATTATAGTACCTACTTCACCAGCCTGCCGTGCGCCTTCAACGGTTTTAGATTTTGAAATGCTCAAAGCTGTACCTAGGGCACCGCGCTCAGTAAACTAGTCATTTTAAAACGGGAAATAGTTCCTCCCTTTTAAATCATCCCCCAACCGTCAATAGGCAAGTGCGGCTCTAAAGGGCTGGGAGCCAGGACCAAGCCCGCCTCCCCATCCTCACCTCCTGCTTCCCTCGGGAGCTGCTGGCATCAGCTCCGCTCATTTTGTTGTTTTCTAGATGTGAGCAAAGCGAGTTGTGATTCTAGAGCAAAGGAAAAATTACGACGGTGGCACAAGGGTCCATGGAGACTCTGGGGAGACCCGCGGGAAACCCAAGACCCCCAGACCAGGGAGCACCCTGTGTGCCCTAATGAGGCCCAAACCCGGCTCTTCTACCTGTCCCGGCCACACCACAGGGTGCACAAAATCACTGCATTCCAACGTGTCTGGAGCCGCTCCCGGGTCCTAAAAAGGGCGACATTCCCTTCCCCTCCTCTCTCCCGCCTTCACCAGCGTCCTCTTCCCCCACTTCAATCCCTTGCCTTTTCTGCGACCGCCCACTTCACCCTCCGATCTCCGTCCACCCGAGGACGCAGAGAAAGGCCCTCCGAGGACACGTGCAGAGCCCGGGCCGGCAGCGCGCCCCACTCTGGGCAAAGCGGGAATGTTCTGGGGCACCGCCCCCCCCCCCAGTGGGCCCTTGGTTAAGCCAAATCCCGCAGGCACAGCTGTCGGTGGGGAGGGAGGTGCCTTTAGTTAGGATAAATGGAGGTGGATGCAATGAATGGCCTGTCCTGAAAATGCACCCAACCCGCAGAAGCTCTCTGGGATCCCATCACTCTCCAAGACATTTTTTAAAATGTGAAAAAGGACGTTGTTAAGCACAGAGCCGCTGCGCTTTACAGCGTTTGGTTTACAGCTCCCAGAAAGGTTCACCAAGTCAAAAGCACAGCCAGACTGTGGAGACTATGGTGACACAGAGACGTAACCAGAGCAAGCAAACGGCAGCAGAGACGTGGATCCAGCAACAGCTGAGGCTGGGCACAGCCTGGCGCTTTGCACCTGCTGGTTTATGCTTGAATGTGATGCACCAGGGTGACTCTCTCCACTCCGAGCATGACACCCTTCTCCCTGGAGAGCCGCACGCCCAGGCCAGGTAGATGCCTTCTCGGGAGGCCCCAGGAACAAGTCCCAGCCACCGATCCTGGCTCCCTCGAAGGCTGGAAACCCTGTTCTCTTTAAACAGCTGAAAAATCTCTTCTATGCAATAAGGCCAGGATGCAGGCAGATTACTTTAACTTGTAGCTTTGAAAGTCAAGTTGTCAGAATCTAGAACTCTGAGAAGCATGATGATGAAATCCTAAAAGCTTGTGCTTGGCTAAAGCGGTATGTTCTGGTATCAATAATTCATGCAGTTCTGTACGAGTGCAATTTTAACGCATGTCCATACATACATGAGCGGGTACAGCATTTCCATTAATAACTGTCTGCTTGTTCCCCGGGGCTGGGGAGACCACTCCTCAGTGCAGGCTTAAGTTCAGGTTTGGCTGGAGATACAATTTCCATTTAGACCTTTTAAAAGGTAACAGGAGTAGAGACTTGAAAGTTCCTGACAAATGGCAGGACGTAAATAATGCGACCAGAAAGATGTTTTTAATGGATTCTCGCGGGCATTTATTTCTCCTCGGATTTATTTGATACATGCTAATTCCTACCTTGTTCAAATTGATTTGTTTTGAAGCCCCTGGGTCTCACAGTGATTACTGGGAAAGCTAAAAGGAACAGCGATGTTTTCCAAGAAAGAATAACTTTTTCTACATGTGCCCAAGAAGAACTGGCCATGGTTGGGGCAGAGGGGTGGTGGCTGTTCCAGGTATGGGGAGAAAGGCAGGGCTGGTGGGCAGAAGCTGCGATGCTCTAGCACCAACCTTTTCCTTGGCACTTGCCCATCTCACTGGAAAGCTTAAGGAGGAGGAAAAACTCTTTCCTGGTTCTACTTTTCTAGCTACTCCTGGAGGTTGAAGCCCAGAAAGCTCCAGTAAGCACCCGTATGCCAGCGCTTTTCTTTTAATTGCATGTTCCGATGTAACATTCCTATTACAATTTTATAGGAACTGTTGTAAAATGTAGACACAGTCATGCACTTGAAATGAGGGTCATGGAAGCTATGATGAAAGCACAAGAAAAATGGGAGACAGAAATTGGGTGAGTCAAATCTGATACACTTCTCCCTGGAGTAGCAAGCTTGCTTCAGTTCAAAAACTAATGTGTCCTACAATAACTGGTTATTTGCCTCTAATGGGCATTTTATCGTGGTTGGGTAATCAGGTGCAGGCTGTGCCCATGTTTGTGTGTGTCTCCGGAAGCCTGGCTCCTAACCACCTAATTTGATGTGGATACCATTGTCTAATGGTAAACATTCAAGTAATTATTGACCCCATTAACTAAGGCCAAGGAGTTATGTCTTTAAAACCAAAAGCCACTTTAAAAAAAAAATGGTTCTCAACATTTTGCCTATTGACTACTGTCTTCCATTAGCTAAACCTGGATAGATCCTGGTACAAGAAGGTAAAGTGTGTTCACTGCATTGGTAGCATGATTCGATACAAGGCATCTGTTCTGACACTTGACTGATAGATCAATGGTTCTCAGATATTAGCAAGCAGCAGAATCAACTGGAAACTGGTGATTCTTGGGCCCTCCCAGTTGCCAATCCAATAGTCTGGGCTGAGAACCTGCATTTGGAACAACTTCCCAGGCGATCCTGACTCTGTTGGTCTGGGACCACCCTCTGAGAGCCACTGACCTAGAATTCGCAAAACTCTCCTGCTTAGGATTTCTTTTCTAATATTTGTGTGCCACGAAACACCACTCATGTTACTCAATTCTGAAAAGTTAACTGTCACCTTGACTTAAAACTGAAGGAGATGTGCATTTTTGAGGATTTTTGAATTCAAATCTCTTCATTAATAACCCATCAAATTTCCATTTTAGCCTTCTAAATGCCCTGAAGACGTTATTGCTATAGTCAAGGAAAACACTAAACGGAGAAATAGATCACCTTCCCGTGGCAGCTTCTACCACAATGAGGGCATCTGAGCCAAATAAAAGTACATTCGACTACCTGTTTCTCTCATCCTGTTCTCTAAATGCATAGTATATTCAGTCGGCAGAATCTCTAAGATAAAGACCTGAGATAAAATCCTTAAGGGTTAAGATCTAAATACAAGAATTCAAAAGTAAGAAAAGCGACATAGAAGCAGGTGATAGCTTCATCAATCCAAATGGCCCATTTTAGGACAGGATTTTTAAATGGAGAAAAAGGGAGCAAATTCTACTTATAGCTGTATCAAGGCAGCTCCCTCCTCCATTCACCCACTGCTCCCTCACCCTACAGCTTTTACATTGCTAATATAAGTGGGCAACTGTGTAATTTCTTGTATGCTCAGGGTGCCAGCTTATCTGCACCTTTGGTCTCAGGAAGATGCCTTCGTCTTTGGGTTCTGCAGTCAGGGTCTTAGAGGTTTGCCCCCTTAGCAAAGTGCTTAGCACCAACCTGAAATCATTCACTGATTACTTTTTATTTTCATAATTAACGATGGCCATGATATACCAATGACCATTTCTATAACTGTCTAGGTATTACTCTTAGTTCATAGGATTATTTTTTATAAAATGACAGGTGACACATCAAAATTCAGTGGTAGGTATAACTTATGACTTTTAAAGATTCTATTGTGCTATTTCATAATTAAACTTTATGCTGTCCAAAATACTTCACTTATGTGCTTCATGACGACATGGGAGCCTGGGTTTTTAGAAAGTAATAGCTGTGTTCTCCTTGAGTTTCAAGACTGTAGATGTCATAGGCTAGTGAGGTTATAAAGTTTGGAGTCCTGGCTCTTCAAAACTCAAGGGACAAAGGGGAAAGAAGAAATCTCAGGATTCCAAAAGGAAGTGAACAGAGCTCGGAGCTGGCATCTCACCCAGCTCAGACTGGCCAGGAACTAGAAGGAAGGTGTGAAAATTCATATATCAAACAACTCCCTACAGCTGGGGTGTTTCTTCCCCCTGTAGTGGACTTAGTTGGAAAGTCCAGACTTACACCTGTTCCCAAGGGGAATTTTCTCTGTGGTGAAAGGACTATGCTTTCCCTCCCTCTTGGTGCCCATGGTGGCACTGTGCTCTCAGCACTCAATAAAAAGTTGTCTTTGTAATAATGAGATGTTTGTCAGGGACTGATGCTTGAATGCTTTGCAACATCACTATATATAGCCAGTTATTCATCCAAGTGCAGGTAAAAAAGATGGATGGTTAGGTATTGTTTTATAGGACTCACAATGATAGATGGCTCTGCCTCCAGAAACCTCACGCTGTCAAATGTCACATATTGGCTTTTTTTTATTGTTCCTATATTTATCTCCCACCTCCTCCTACAAATAATTTGAAGAGACTGATGACATGTGTGCCGCTTTAAAATAACAAAGCGTAAATAAAAAGTCAAGGTGATAGATAATATGAGTAGAATGGGAAAATACGTGCAGGACCAGAAAGTTATATGCAATTTTCTAAATTAGAGACTAGTCTAGAAATTGAGCCCTGGGTTTTGCAGGAGTCAAAACAAATTAGGAGAAATGCAGAATTTATATTGCCTGTAAAAAGAAAGCAGGCGCTTTCATCAGAGAAAGCCTTTTCCCAAGTCTCGGTCAAGTAACTTTCACGCATGTACATTCTTATGAGAGATTCCCTTGGCCATGCTGGGCTAACCCCATCCTTCCTGGAAAGTTGGCATCAGAAGACCTGGGTTTGAGTGTTGGCTCCAGTTAGGTGATCTTGGATTAGTCACTCACTTCTTATAAAGTAGCAAAATATACTCCATAGCTAGCATGAGAATTAAGATGAAATAAATGAAGATTACAAAGAGCTACTCAAAGGTAAGGGTAAAAAGCCTTAAAAAACAATTATGACTCCTTTATTATTTTTTTAGCCATCCTTGCCCTAAAAACCACGCCCTGCCACATAGCCTCCTGGGTTTCAGTGGTCCACAAGGGTGCTCTAGATATTTGGATTCACGAATCAGCCTCAGCCTGCACAGTTGATTTACACGGGGGCCTTGCCCTGGTAATCAGCATCTGTGAACAGACTGATTTATGACACCTCATCTCAAGTTCAATCTCTTGATCCATGAGTCAGAGATTAATCTGAAAAACCCCATGCATGTGTTCATTTGTCACAATTTCTACTTTTGTTCCAGCCCAATCCCACTCTATCCATCCTTTCTCTCCATCCTTTCTTCATAACGTGGCCTGACACAACATTCCATGAGGGCTCTGTACACACATCCAGGTCTAAGGTAGAAAACTGGCTATGAAGGGTCATGTAAGATTGTATTCAGTACATCCAGTTTCTCAAAAGTTCCTTTGTTCCTGAAGCCACATAGAGATGGTATCAATGGTTTATTTTGAATGGTTTGATAGAACAAAAGATTGTTTTGATCCCAAATCTCCAAAGATAAAATAAAAATCTTGAAAAAAGTGAGATGAAAATTTTAACAAATGAAAATCAAAAACAGAGACTCAGACTTAGGCAACATCAGCTAGAATTTGTCTGTTTTTACTTTGGTCTTGGTGGTAGTGACTGGGCTGCTTAAGAAGCTAAAATCTCTTTATCAAATGGGTTTTCTATTTCTGTAATTTATCAACAACTTTGCTTCCTCTTCTCTGACATTCATGTTTTAAGATACATGAGTGCATTTTGTGCATGAGGTCACCATCTGGAAAACTGCTGTCACAGGCACTGACCACAGATGAGTGGAAGTGGTACTTTATTCATACTTGAAGAGATAAAATGTCTCTTGTTTAGGGAATTTCTTCTATTTATGACAATTTTCTTCCTGAAATCCAGAACAAGGAATGTTCTTCAAAAATAATAGAGGAAATATGTATGACACCCTACATATCTGAAATAACAGAAAATATGCTGATATCATACATATCTGAAAAAATTGTGGTAGCTCATAAATTAGTTTTGTAGGTAGAAGAACCTTGCTTCTTTAAAATCCCAAACTTACTGTAATCCTAGCACTCTGGGAGGCCAACACGGGTGGATTGCCTGAGCTCGTGAGTTCGAGACCAGCAGTAGCAAAAGCGAGACCCCATCTCTTCTAAAAATTGAAAAACTGAGGCAAGAGGATTGTTTGAGGCCAAGTTGGGGGTTGCTGTGAGCTATGATGATACAGCACTCTACCCAAGGCAACAGCTTGAGATTCTGTCTCAAAAATTAAAATAAAATAAAATAAAATCATAAATAAATACATGAAATCCTAGATTTAGAGGGAAAAGTCAGCCACCAAGGATGGCAATCTTTCTAAAGTGAATTATATATTGTCAAAGAATTGAAAGTATAAAGGTATTATTCTTCCCTTAACTACAGTGTTCAGTGGTGCCATGTCAAGTGAGTTTTCCCCTCCCCTACTGACATCTTAGAATCCATAATTCCTGGTTACTTTCCCTTATTAAAGCGTAGTCTGGGAAATAAAGCTCTTTCTGTCTTCGATACAGGCTAGACTTAGGGGTGAGAGGGCCAAGGACTTGGAGTGCTGTGCAGGGCAAGGTTTGTTTCTTTATTCTTTCTCCCACCCCAGTGTGCTTGATTTGGTGAGTAAGTGAAGGGAGCTCCTGGCCCCCACATCCTCCAGGTCCAGCTATGCTCGAGTGAGGAGGTATAGAAAGGTAAGGAAGGGCCCCTTCTCCAGCACTGAGCTCGAAGCACCTGATGAGAGGCACTTGTTATGATAAGGCAATGGTGTTTAGGAACTGATATTGGAGTGCTTTGCAATAACTTTATGCCTGCCTGGATATTCCTCCAAATGCAAGTGAACAGATGGGGTCGACATGTTGTTTTATAGAACTCAGGGTGATGACTCTCTGTCCTGCTGTTGGTCTGCTCAAATACTAGTGGCCTAGACTGACATGGTAGACTCAATGGAGGGGGTCTATCCTCTTTCCTTGGTGTTTAGATTCATTCCAACCCTCTCTTGTCACTGAAGGCCCTTTGTAAGACAAATAGCTTCAATCCCTGGCCTCGCCTTGGCTATAAAAGTTACTTTAATGATCTAAGTAGTTATCAGCCAGTCGCATTAGCCAGACCTTCCCTGGCTCCTACACCGTAAAGGCCATCCTGACCCTGACCCTGAACTGAAGAAAAGAAACATCAGATGAACATCTTGGGAACGTGACAGACACCAAGTCCTCCAGCCAGAGATTGAGGGCTGGATGATGTATAGTTAAAGATAGTAACTTTGTGGGAGGTACAAGAAGCCTGTGAAACTCTCTCAAATGAAGGCAGGCTTTGAAAATGATCTTCCTGTCTTCCTGGGATTTTTAATCTTGGTAAATAAATGATAACAAGTGTTGGGTTGCACCTTCTGAGAGCAATTGTTTCTCCTCTCTTCAGCCTCACTGGTAGTCCACACCGCCAGCTCTTTCTCAACAGATGAGGACTTTCTGTTCTTGTAATAAATACTGAAGAGATTTTAGTTCCATGAATGAATATCCAGAATTTTATAGTTTAACATATCAACCAATATATTGCCTTACAGGGAGTAATTAGATACTTGTTACTGTAGTAATATTTGTTCTTGGAAATCTCATATCCTCAGATATTCCATCTGAATATTCAATGTTCCTTGTTTATATTTAATCTGATACACGGTACTCAATTTTATCTAAGATCGTTTTTTTGAAATAGAGTCTCACTTTTTCACGCTGGGTAGAGTTCCATGGCATCATAGCTCACAGCAACCTCAAACTCTTGGGCTCAAGATATCCTCTTGCTTCAGCCTCCCAAGTAGCTGGGACCACACGTGCCAGCTACCACATGGAAAAAAATAGTTTTTCTATTTTTAGTACAGATGGGGTTTTACTTTTGCTGAGGCTGGTCTTGAACTCCTGAGCTCAGACAATCCACCTGTCTCAGACTCCCAGAGTGTTAGGATTACAGGCATGACTGCGGTGCCCAGCCATTCCTGTACCTTTAAATGCTTTCCTTCCAGCTTCACAAATTCTTTCCACACCCCCCCCAAATGTCTCTTCTTCTAAGAAACTGTTGCTAACTCTCCCAGCTTCTCCACTGCTACGTCCATTCCACTGAATCTATATTTTTTTTTGCTCAGCCTGATTCAAGATATTACAAAGACAGAAATAATACCATGTTCTCTTTTTATGAACTTTCACAAGCATGTAATAAATATTTTTTACTTAAGTCTTTAAATGAGGTAGCATTTATAGTATTGGCAGTTTATATAGGAGTCTTCTTTAATTCATAACTTGGAAAGTATAAAGTTCTATAAAATTACAAAGAATAAATAATCAAGTAGCAAATGATTTTATTCAAGTGAAGATTATATATTAACAAAAGTATGAAAATAGATGATACCCTGTGTGGATAATTACTAAAGCCACATGCACTTGGCTGTCAGAGTAATGGTGTAGGACGTTCTGTTTTTAGGTTGTAAGTCAATCATCCCAAAGCTCTGACACATGAAGGTAAGTAGAGAGAAGGGAGATAAAATGTAAACAAAATCGACTGCAGTGGGCTGCTTGTTCAGCTTTCAAATATGCAGTAAAATGGATCCTTTCAAATAAAATGTATGCATTCATTATAACATAAAATGAACGTGTTCAATCAAAACATGGGTCTTTAGAGCAATAAAGACCAGAGAATTGAGAAAGAATAAGCAGAGAACTGAGAAATAGAAATGTGTCCAGATGAGACAAATAGACATGACCATTTCAGTCATCTCCGTTCAAGATGGCCCTCCTATAGAGTTCACATAGAACCAGCCAAGAAACCAAACAGAACAGCTTTACCTCTAATAAAGAAACCAGAAAAGGTAAGCCTTTCATTTGCAGTGAACCATAAAGAATCTACACTAAAGGTCAGAAAATGCAAGTTATTGATCTGCTTTGGATTCTTTGGGTGTGTGAAATTGGGATAAGCATCAGCGTCTACAGACCTCATTAAACTAAAATGCAAATAGAGAGGTTGAATTTTTTTCTTTTTTTAAATTTCAGATGAATGCAAGGGTACAAACAATTAGATTACAACTTTTGCATGTGTTAAGTACAGTTCTTATTGTAGTTGTGTCCTGCAAATCCAAGAGGTGTGCCACACACCCTGACATTGTGTCCATGAAGTAGGAGCACACCAAGCCCCCTCCCTTCTGTTCTCTCCTCCTTCCCTCCCCCACCAATTTGAATTGAGTTTTACTCTTATGTGGCATGTATTGGATCATCTATTGGCTTCACATTAGTACTGAGCACATTGGAAACCTGCTTTTCCATTTTAATGATACTTTATTAAGAAGAATGTGTTTCAACTCCTTCCAACATGTAAAGTCCCCATCTTTTTTATGGCAGAATAGTAGTCCATGGTGTACACATAGACTTTACCTCAGTTTATGAATCCATTCCATAGTTCACAGGCATTTAGGTTGTTTCCACATTTTGGCAATTGTAAATTGAACTGCGATAAACAATCTAGTGCAAATGTCCTTATGATAAAATGATTTTTTTTTTCTTCTGGGTAGAACCTAGTAATGGGATTGCAGGATCAAATAGAAGGTCTATTTTGAGTTTTTCGAAGATTCTCCATACTTCTTTCAAAGAGTCTGTATTAGTTTGCAGTCTCACCAACAGTGTAAAAGTGTTCGGTTCTCTCCACATCTACATCAGCATCTGCAGCTTTGCAACTTTGTGATGTGGGCTATTCTCATTAGGGTTAGGTTCAGGGTGGTTTTGATTTGCATTTTCTCTGATGATTAGGGATGATGAGCATTTTTTCATATGTTTGTTAGCTTTTCATCTCAGAGAAAATTCTGTTCATGTCTCTTGCCTGGTGATAGATGGAATCATTTGCTCTTTTTTTTTTTTTGTTGCTGATTAATTTGAATTCTGTAGATTCTAGTTATCAACCCTTTGTCAGATTTGTGATGTGCAAATATCTTTTCCTATTCTGAAGGTTGTCTATTTGTTTTAATTGTTGTGTCCTTAGCTGTGCAGAAATATGGGGATTGAATTTGATGACCTCTAAGTCTCCTTCTTCTCTGCTACTCAACATAGTATTTGCATAGCCTTGGAAAGATAAACTCCTATTATGCTATGTGATCAGTTCTTAATTATGAATGTTAAGATTATGGCATCTTTAAAACATTGTCATTTCATGAATCTGTAATGGGTTGACTTCTCTCTAGCTTATGGGTAATGTGACTTGGGTTGAAAATGAAGTTTTCCTTTAATCATAACTACAATTGCAGTCATGACTAAAGTTGCAATATAGACTGTAAAAGCCCTACTATTCATTTGGGAACAAGACACTTTCCCAGACTACAAAATGAATTAGAAGATTAGGGGAAATTAGGAAGCTTGAGTTGGATTCCATCGCCTTGTCTGAGGAAATAAGTTTTTGATCCTACTCTTGCATAATGAGAAATCAGACTGTGCTCATACAGACGGAAGCATGACTGGGGGGGAAATAAGGCAAGCAAATTTTATAAAGCTACATTTTCCTGGGCTTTCTAAACCTGTTTATATGCTTCAGTTACGTAAATCCCTCTTTGATTCCCAGTAAGTAAAATTCTAGTATATGCATATTTACTTCAGTATAAAGCGTTTCTGTAGTTGCCAGAATTTCTGTTTGCGTCACCCCTATCAAGGATAATTAGAAAAAGAAGGAGCTGGATATACAAAAGTGGAAAGAAGAAAATAATGAAAGCAATAGACAGTTTTTTTCAGTGCTACCTTAGAAAAACAAATGAAAATATAATAGTTTTGCCTTGAAGGTTTATAATTCTAAAAATTCCTGATCCGACTTTCAGTTCTGGTCATGATGAAGTAATATCATCCTCCCCAGATAAAAATTGGACAAAATATAGGAAGCAAGAGTTGTCAGTCAGTAGATAACAGACAACACAGGGCTGTCATCTTTTACAGAAAGGAAACTGTACATTTGTCCTGGCATTCTACCTAGGGGCCCTTTACAAACTGTGAAAAAAAAAATGAAGCCAAAACAGATGGCAGTGGTCTCACTGGGCTGAGGATACAGAGATTTTGTCCATGGCTATTTAGGCAGATAGAATTTGGGAGTTAGAACACTATGGAGGAGCGAGCTTCTCAGAGAAAAGAAATCTTGGATTCTCAAAGGCTCCTTTAAGCCCTTGAGTCTTTGGCTGAAGACTAAACTGTTCATGTAATGTGAGACCTGGTAGGTCCAAGAACAGCTACTGCAGGGATCTGAGCAGACAGAGGTTCCAGAAGTCATGTAGGGCTGGGAGATGTTACAGTTCCAACCAGCCAGAATGGAGAGAATTTGCTGAATTCCTTGGAGAGTCAGTTGAAAGCCTAGAAAGGCCACACCTACAACAAGGAGTATCTAAGATGTGCCTTAACAAAGCCCCAAACAAGTCTCAGTAAAATCAAACTTACTCATCAGCACGTTAATTGGAGGTCAGAAGGGAAGGCCACACACTTTAAAGAAAAATATCAAAATCCATCACTAAGCAGCATTCTCAAAGTTCAGTACTCAGTCAAAAATTACCAGGTATGACAAGAAGCAGGAAAAGGAAGCCCATGATCCTAAGGAAACAAAGTTAAAAGAAACAGATCCAAAGATAATATATGTTGGAATTATTAGATAAGACTTTAAAACAGCTATTATACATTTGTTCAAGGATTTAAAGGAAAAGATGAGTGTAAGGTGTTAATAGACATGGAATCTCCACCAAGAAAGGAAAAGCATAAAGAAAAAGGAACAAAAGGGAAATTATAGAACTGAAAAATAAAATATACAAAACATAAAATTTTACTATATTGAGTTAACCATCAATTGGATGTTGCACAAAAAAAAAAAAAAAACTAGGATAATAGAAATATCAGAACTGAAGCACAGAGAGAAAAAAAAATTAAAAAACATGGGCAGGGCCTCAGTGCCCTGTGAAACAGCAGCAAGTAATCTAATAAACATATAACTAGAATCACAGAGAAGGAAGAAAAAATATTTGAAGAAATAATGATTGAAAAAATTACAAATGTCTGGAAAAATTTTATTTTAATTTTTTTCTGAGGCAGAGTCTTACTATGTCACCCTCTATAGAGTGCTGTGTCATCACAGCTCACAACAACCTCAAACTCTTGACTTCAGCAATTCTCTTGCTTCAGTCTCCCAAGTAGCCCAGACTCCAGGCACCTGCCACAAAGCCTGGCTATTTTTTTGTTGCAGTTGTCATTGTTCTTTTTTAGCTGACCCAGGCCAGGCTTGAACCCACCAGCTGCGGTGTATGTAGTCAGAGCCCTAACCGCTGAACTATGGGTGCTGCCTCTTTTAAAAAAATTTTTCTTTACAGATAAATTGATTGTTAAAAGAAAACCAAAACAAGGTATTGTGGGGTTTATAGTATATGCTGAAGTAAGATTAAAATGACAATAATGCAAAGATGAGAAAGTGATAAGTGAATGTGCCCTTATCCCTAGGAGTCACTGGGAGTTGGTTCCAGGACCCCCAAATCTTCAGATGCTCAAATCCCTTACAGGAAATAGCATAGTATGTGCATATAACCTCCTTACATTCTTCTGTACACTTCTGTATACATTTCTAGATTACTTATAATACCCAATACAATGTACATGAGGTATAAATGTTATCTTGCATTATTATTTTTATTATATTTATTATTGTATTGTTATTTTATGGGGTTTAAAAAAAATATTCAATCCATGTTGATTGAGGTCACAGATGTGGAACCCACAAATATATAGGGCCTACTATGTTCTGTTTAAGATTTTATATGAGAAGTGGTATATAAATGTGACAAGTTAAAGATATAATGATAATCTTTGTAGTAACTATTCAAAACAAAAACAGATATAACTCAAAAACATAACACAGGGAAACATGGAATATGAAACAAACAAACAAAAAAAGTTAATTAATCAAAAAAAAAAAAAAGGGAATGACATTAAAAAAACCAGAAAACAGATGGGACAAATGGAAAATAATTAGCAAATATACCCTAAGCCAAGTGTAAGGGTTCCTGAGGGAACTCAGTTCCTGTAGAAAATGCCCTTGTAAATATCGTCATAGTCACTAAATCACATAATCAGAACAATATTACCTATGATTATATATATATAAAATTAGTATAAATGGTTATCAATAATTTCCATTTACTATTTTGCTCTCCAAGAAATTTTTAGAACCTTCTTACCCAGCAGTTTCAACAAGAATCTTGGAAATTCTGCTTTGCTGCAGATAAAATACATCATGAAACTAAGAAATATTTTCCCCATGATGGAGGGATTTCTGATTCAGCTCGTCTGTGACTGCTTGAGACAACAGGCTTTGGGTATGCAGACTTTGATTTTAGTTGCCAAGCAGGAGACTCTGCGTATCTGCTGCCCTGGCCTCCTGAAGGAGGCAGTGGAAGAGCTGTTTAGCAAACAGATGTTCCGTGGGCGTGTGGAACAGTCCCGGACCTGGGGTCAGCCAGCTGCTGCACGGCAGAGAAAGACGATGAGCCAGGTGCAAATGTCCCCGCCAATGTGGGAGGGTGACCCGAAGGTTGACAGATGGCAGGACCGAAAAACAGATCATGGGTGTTGTAGACATAAGTAACCCGAGCCTCAAAGCAGGAATTTGTTTATGGTAGAACCGGAATTCCAGAGGCCACTTCGGAAAAGGGTCTGTGGAAGGGAAGGTGTGGGAGGAAGGGCGACTCTGGGGTACAATAAAATCAGATTATGGGAGAGGATAAAGATGAATGCAGAAGGCTTCATTCTCTGTTTATTTCCTTCGGATTTTCCTTTTGCATTTACTCACAGTCGTTAGGAATTGTCAGTGGGCCTGGGCTGTGCACAGGGGAACACATTATTTTTTTTAATTTATGGCGGAGCAGGACACCGGATGCTTATTGCTGCACAGGGGGAGGCAACGCCTGATGTGAGAGAACCAAGACCCGAGTGTGGACTCTCTCCAGTTTAGGAAATGTCCTTTCTAGAACTCTTCTCTGCAAAACATACTTGAAGGCCTCCGGATTTCAAGTATGGAGGCAGCTTCTTTTTTTACAGACGATGTCTCAGATTTAATTCCATCACTGCTGTTGTAATGTGAGCATGGGCCACTTAACCCCCACGTGGTTCCTTTTCTCTATTCTATAAACTGGGGAATAGGATATTTACAAGGTCCCCAACTGATGGGGCGTCTCATAAAACAAAGTAATTACAAAAACTTTTATGTCGTGCATGTGTGATAAAATAAAATTGACTCCATTTCCCCAGCCTTTAAAACAATGTGTAATGAAGCCAATGTGCCATTTACGATGACTAATGAAATCTAATTTAAATGCAAACTTTAGTAATTTATAAAAGGGGGGGATGCCATGGACTTGGTGTTTTTACTTTAGTTAAAACACATGAATGTTGTTTTCTTGTTTTCCAAAGACTTCTTGATAGTCATAAAGCCCAGATATTGCCTACATCAAACATTTTGTAAGTCTATGAAGTTTCTAGAAGTTATTTTTCACTCTATCTTAGCAGTATTTCTTTTTTTTTTTGAGACAGAGCCTCAAGCTGTCACCCTGGATAGAGTACCGTGGCATCACAACTCACAGCAACCTCCAATTCCTGGGCTCAAGCGAGTCTCTTGCCTCCGCCTCCCAAGTAGCTGGGACTATAGGCACTGGCCACAATGCCTGGCCATTTTTGGTTGCAGCCATCATTGTTGTTTGGCTGGCCCGGGCTGGATTCGAGCCCGCCAGCTCAGGTGTACGTGACTGGCGCCTTAGCCTGTTGAGCCACAGGTGCCGAGCCGTTAGCAGTATTTCCAAAGAGGAATTAAATACAAGGACAAGCCTCTCCTATGTCTAATGTTTTTGTTTCCAGTGAATTTAGAGAACTTCACTTTTTTTTTTTTATTAACTTCACCATAGCACCATGAGATTAAAAAAAAATATTTGTTCAACTCCTTATGTTTTCTGAGTAAAACTCCCTCTCCCATTCTGGTGTATAAATTGGACTTTTACAACTTGTTGATCACAGGTTGTGATCAAGTAGTTGTCCCTATAAGGAGCTTCAGAACCATCTTGCTTCATATGGCCAGTCACATAGGCAAAGGCAAGTCCAGTTATGTGATTATTTTCCAAACCTCATGCTTGGATGCTTTGTTTTACTTTTAAATGTGGCCAATTCCAAATGCCTCTGGGCTCATGAGTAATGTTACAACAAATACAGACATGAGTGGAAGTAGCAGGCAACCTCTCTCATACTCAATCAGGCTTCAGCTGTCTGCATGGCAAAGGTACTAACAAATTTTTTTTTTTGCACAAATCTTTTGAGGTCAAGAAACCCAAGGCTATGTAGAATAATTTGCTCTTACTTCTTTTTCTTTGTGGTTCTGATTTTTGAGTATAGGGGATTATCTATTGCCTGTAGCTCATTAATCAAGGTAGCTTTTGATTATAAGAAGGGCTATCCAAAAAACAGTACTCTGAGGACTTGGCAGGGAGGTCCCATGCCCGTCCCTGGAACAAGCCAGAACACCCTGAACTCTGCCAACTATGATTGCGCTTCACATTAATTGAAGATGCTGAGAGATATAAGCCTTCCTGAGTTTAGCCACCTGGAGCAGATTAAAATCCGGGTCCTGCCGATGAGGAGGTCTGAGGGATTGGGAATACAAGGCTGTTTTAATCTTTTCCAAGTCAAGCTGTTTAGAAATATCCATATATCAAATGTTCATAGAGCTCATACAATTACCCTCTCAGGGGAGAATTCAATTGCCAGTAACATGAAGTGGGATTAACTTGTTGTGGTGAGCCATCTGGAGAGAGAAGACGCACCGTGCCCTGTAAATATGTTCAGAGATTTGCCACCATGGTTGTGAAGAACTAGCTGAGGGTGCTCAAAGGCACAAGGGTTGAAAGTCTTGCTCAGTGGGCCCAGTGAAATTAAAATGCAGCTGGGGGAGAATTTAGTTCCCTCTGTGCTCAGACATATTTTTCTGGCACAAGATGGTGATATTTGGGTTTCAGGGACCAGCCTGAGTGCTTGTACAGATTATATATATTTTTAAAAAGGCCAGTGGAAACTGTCCTGAAACTGTGTGGCCTGAAGTAAAGAGAAGAGTGCATGAGAATAAAAATGAGTAGAGTTAGAATTTGGCTCTCCGAATTTATTCTAGAGTGCTGGATAAAAGCCGGTTCCCTTGAGGAGCAAAGGAATAAATTTAGATCAGCTCTGGAAAGTGAAGGACCCAGAGGAGCACTTAGAGGTAGAGAAAGTCATCACATTTTAATGAAAAACAAAACAACAACAACAACAACAACAACAACAACAAAAACTAATTGGCTGAGTCTGGGGATAGATACAAGATGGTCCAGACATGAAGAGCTCAGAAGACCAATGGCCAAAGTCAGAGTTCCCCAGCACCAAACTCAAGTTCATCCTGAAATGATGCTACTCTATAGAGCAATAAAGATGCCAGGCCTCTGCAGGGGGGACACTAACCTCTCCTAAAAAGTAAGTGAGAGCCATAACAATTTGTCCTGAAAGCCTCTGTGATATAAGGACAGAACCAGATAGATCAGAAAAATAAAAGATTATTTTAAAATTAGTTTTATTAAATTCCACCATCTTTACAATTAATAGAACCAACAAACTATATACAAAGTATCTTCCTCCATTTATAAGTTAATTATGATACATTCAAACAATAGGGAAGCCATTAAAATTATGAAATGTAGCTCCACTGGTTGATTTTGAGCAATAGACAAGCCTTCTAAATGCATTTGATGAGGCTAGAGTGAGCTTGATATTAAAACAAGGCAATGGCAGGAAATGAGAAGGGAAAATTATAAACTAAATTCAGTTTTGAATATAGACTCAAATATCCTAAATAAGATATTGGCAAACCAAATCTAAAAGTGTGTTAAAAAGAAAAAAACACCAGACCATGACCAAATAGGGTTGATCTCAAAATTTCAACGATGTGTTTGCATTAGTAGAAAACCTCTTTATATGATACCCTTGTACATTAACATAGCAAACGAAAAGTCACGTTATCTCATTGGAGCAGGAAAGTCAAAATAAAATTCAACCCTGTAGCTCATTAATCAAGGTAGCTTTTGAAAACTCTTAGTGAATGGGTGCAGTGGCTCATGCTTAGCACTCTGGGAGGCTGATGCGAGTGGATCATTTGAGCTCAGGAGTTCCAGACCAGCCTGAACAAGAGTAAGACCCCATGTCTAAAAATAGCCGGGTGTTGTGGCTGGAACCTGTAGTCCCAGCTACTTGAGAGGCTTGGGGCAAGAGGACCACGTAAGTCCAAGAGTTTGAGGTTGCTGTGAGCTATGACATCCCAGAACTCTACCCAGGACCTTGCATGGAGACTGTCTTGTAAAAAAAAAAAAAAAAAGAAGAGGAAAACAACCTCTTAGTGAACTAGGAATAGAAGGGAACTTCTATATTCTAACAAAGATTAACTACCAAAAATCTACAACAAACATCGATGCTATGTATTGGGGACAAATTAGAAGCATTTCCTTTAGCGTCAGGAGCAAAACTAGACCATCTGCTGTCACTACCTCTATTCAACATTGATTGGAGAGCCAATCTAGCACAACCAGAAATGTATAGGACTGAAAAGGAAGAAAGATGATGTGATAAGATTGTTTTCATAGAAAATTTAGGAAACTCATGTACCAAAATTATCATGAGTGAAATAAACATTCAATCCATATTGAGAAAATGACTGAAACTCATGCAATCAATCAATAATTGGCATGCATCATAAAGAATTCCAACAAAGGTATAATAAAAGAGAAAACATCTAAAGGAAAAAGAGATAAAATGCTCACAATTCACAGGGAGAAAACCCTAATGGCTAGTAAATATCCGAAAAGATTGTAATCCCATTAACAATCAGGAAGTTGAAAATTAACAATAAATGATACCCCATTTTGTAGCTATTATATTAGTCAAAATTAGTAAATTCCATAACATCAAGTATTAGTGAAGATGTTGGGAAATGGGGACTCACATACTTTCTTGGAAAAACCACTTAGAAGAACAAGTCTACTTTAGAGAAATCTTGCAGTCCCAACAAGGTGTGTACAAAGTTGTTCATTGTAGAATGGTTTGTCATAGCTAAAGTATGAAAATAGTGTACTGTCTCTAACTAGGACAACAGATGTCTTCTGGTTTACTGATACAATGGATTCTAGTCAGCAGTTAAAAGGACCCCAATCTCCCTCTCTCATACAAATTAATTTTTAAAAAACATAATACTGAATGATAAACTCAAGTTGCAAAAGTGTTTTCAAAGACACTAAATGATAGTTTAAATTGTTTTAACATGCAGTCATCCGTTATAAAAGTACAAAAACACAAGCAGATGAGAAGAAAGAAATGGAAAAGAGAAAATGGGGGATGTATTCTATGTATTGCCATGAGTCTTCTATGAATCATGTATGTATGATTCTTCTATGTATTGCCATGTTTAGTTTCTCAGGAAAGAGAGAAGGGACAATGTGGGGATGACAGAATCCCAAGCAAATATAAAAAACTTTTAACATCTGTACGTTAATATACTCTGCTGGTTACCATATATATATATCTGTCACACTGTAGCCCTTATGTCCTGGATTTTAAATATCTCATACTTACACAATAATTTTTTAAAGATACTACTGGAAGCATGAAGTGAAAAATGTTAATGTTTCAGTTGGGCCTATAGGTGCTAAAGATGAAACACTCATTTCCAATTGGCTTTTAAAAATGAAGTAGGAACTTATGAAGTAAATGAAAAGTCAAGATGTAACCGGCAGGTGAATTTCAGCATCTCGAATGATATCACCAGTGGCTCGGATTCTCCAGATCTCGCCATTGTTTTCCAAATTACTGGCTTCACTGTTGGTTCTACACAATTATCCCCAACCTGGCTCCCAATATTACAGACTGTCCTTTGTGATGCTTCCAGATTTCAATTCTCATTCTCACAATGTACTGTCCAGGGAAAGAAAGACAAAGGCTGGCTCTTCCCCTTGGGCTCAGGTACAATTCCTTGGCTGTCTGCGGTTCTGTTTGAGTTATGTGCTCATCTCTGATCTGATCCTTGGGGTTTATGGAATCAGCTAAGTGGCCTAAGTTAGCCAGGGTATATGTCTAGGCCAGCGGTTCTCACCAAGGGTGATTTTGCCCCCGGGGGATATTTGGCAGTTATCTGGAGACAAGTTTGGTTGTCGTACTGGAGAAGGATGCTACTGGCATCTGATGGATAAAGACTAGGAATGGTGCTGAACATCCTACCACGTGCTGGGAAGTTGCAACTTACTCCCCCCACACTCATACAAGCGCATACCAAATTATTATTTGGCTGAAAATGTCTACAGAAGGTAATGCAGAAGATAATGAAATACCACTGTAGATCCATCCTATCCAAATCTCACGACTGAGAATGGGTGCTGGGAGTGTTCCTTGAAGAAAAATCAGAGTCTAATTCAGAGTGAAGGGTAAGTAATTAAAACATTAATTACCATACAAAGGGTGGACGTAAAGTTTGTGTGCAATTCAGAAGAGTTTAACCTAGTAAATTGTACATGAACTTTATGGACAGTAAAATATAGAAATATTTGAAAAAGATAGACAGAATATACATCAAAATATTGTCATTGATGATTTCTGAGGTCATGTGCAGGAATTTTTTGTGTGCTTCCATTTTATTTTTATTTCAAATTAATATGAGGGTATACATTTTTAGGTTACTTTATTTTTAATTCTAAGGTAAAGTTCAAGTTGTAGTTGAGCTTGACCCAGGGGCTTGCACGCTCTCACATTGTGCACTTTAGTGAGATTCTGCCAATCACCTTCCTCCCTTTCTCCTCCCCTCTCTTTCTTTCCCCCCTCCCTGTCACTAGACTATATTTGTGTTTTATCATTCATATGGGTGCATAGTTATTTATACATTGGTTTCATATTAGTATTGAGTACATTAGACTTTTTTTCCATTCTTTTTTTTTTTTGAGACAGAGCCTCAAGCTGTCACCCTGGTTAGAGTGCTGTGGCATCACAGCTCACAGCAACCTCCAATTCCTGGGCTCAAGCGAGTCTCCTGCCTCTGCCTCCCAAGTAGCTGGAACTACAGGCACCCGCCACAACGCCCGGCCATTTTTTAGTTGCAGCCACCATTGTTGTTTGGCGGGCCTGGGCTGGATTTGAACCTGCCAACTCAGGTGTACGTGGCTGGCGCCTTAGCCCGTTGAGCCACAGGCGCCGAGCCGACCCATTCTTGAAATATTTTTTAGGAGTGGACTTGTATTTTCTAGCTTATCTAAGATGAATACTAAATTTTGTGATATTTAAAAAATCATTTTAAGGTTCAGCACCCATAGCATAGTGGTTATGACGCCAGCCACATGCACCAAGGGTGGCGGGTTTGAACCCGGCTCGTGCCAGCTAAAACAACAATGACAACTGCAACAAAAAAATAGCCAGGTGTTGTAGTAGTCCCAGATACTTGGGAGGCTGAGGGAAGAGAATCACTTAAGCCCAAAAGTCTGTGGTTGCTGTGAGCTATGACACTATGGCATTCTATAGGCATGCACCACCATGCCCAGCTAATTTTTTATATTTTTAGTAGAAATGGGGTCTCACTCTTGCTCAGGTTGCTCTTAAACTCCTGACTTCAAGGGATCCTCCCACCTCAGCCTCCCAGCGTGCTAAAATTACAGGCGTGAGGCACCACCCCTGGCCTTCCTTCACATTATTCCATGTTGAACATTCCATAAATCCAGATAGTCTTCATGTTGACATTTTAATGGTTATATAATGTTTCATTATATTACTATGGCAGGATTTACTTAGCTATTTCCTGACCATACAAGTTTTTGGATTCATCTGCTATTATCAAAAGCATACCTGTAAACTTCTTTGCAAAACTAAGGCTTTCCTCACTATTGAGTTATTTCCTTGGAATGTGCTCCTCAAAGGCAATTTGCCAAGTTGAGGGATATAATGAATTTTGTAGTCTTTGGTAAAGGTTGTCTAATTTATTCCCAGAAAAATTCTGCACTGTTTCTATAGGCAATGTATGAGCACATCTGAGTCACCAAAGCTTTGTTAGCTTTGGTTTTCAAAAGATCTATTATTAATAATTCAATGTGTAGGAGGTAATATGTTGGGCTACTTTAATTTTTAATTCTTTAATTGTTGTGGAAGCTAAACATTTCCCCAAGTGTTTGTTTGCTATTTGTATTTTCCCTTGTGCAAACCATCTGTTAGTATCCTTTAACCATCTGTCCAGCCAGACCCAAATATTGCCCATATAGATAATATTAATTTCCCTAATATACCTAATAATAAATGTTTTTATGTTATGTTTATTATAATGCTCTCCTGTTGCTATGCTTTTTATTTTTTCAACTTGGGACCAATTATTTTTTATTCTTCATTTTATAATATGCATGAATGTACTTAAATTTCATGCACCTGAACCTGTCAATGGTTCATTAGTAATTGTTCTAATTGTTTCCATCGCCAAAAAGACCTTTTTATTACAAAATGAATTTGTACAGCATTGTTTTATTTTGTATGTCTTTATGTATATATGTGTGTGTGTTGCAGGGAAGTTTAATATTTCCCTCTGACGGTTTGATAGTTGAGTCATTCTGATAAAATCACCGGACAATGGATCAAGCAGGAAAAAAAGGCAAGCAAGTGTATTAACGTGCGTGGACATGGACTTGGCAGTCCTGCAAATACAAAAGTCAAGGAGAGGACAGATGGTTGAAGCTTCTATTTTCTCCTCAGAAGGGAGACAAGGATGGGGGAAATATAGGCAATTTTGAGGGATTATAAATGATATTTAGAGAAATTGAATCATCTCAAAGCAAAACAACAGTTTGTAAATGATTCTCTTTGGAAGAGGAACAGGACCGGTAAGTTGCAGGAATCTAAGGGGCAGAACTGTATTGTGAACAAAGGTTGTCTTACTATGCAGATAAGGTCTCTCAGGCCATCCCTTAGAGCTGACCTCAGGCGGAGGTCTGAACGTGATGAAAGGCTTTTAGTCTTTTCTCTGGCAGTTAATCTTTCTGGTTTATTTGATGAGGTTACTCGGGAGGGAGCATTAAAACAATTTCATTTGTTTTGGAAGAATTTTTCCTTAGTCAGATAACGGAACTTCCAGAGACATCCCCTCCTTGCACTGGTGCTGGGGAAACAAAAGTTTAGAAAGTCCTTGGTTCTGAGGCAGCTTCTGAGGCCTTCCAATTGCCTTTAATTCAAAAGGGCTCAGCGTGCAAGCCACCCTACTTTGGGGTATCATATCTGAGGCCCAACATTATGCACATATACACATGTGTATTTAACTCAGAGATTAATTCTTTGGTTGAGGTGAGCTATAAATCTAAGCCCCAGACTCTAAGGTTATTTTCACTGTATGGATACTTTTTCCTGAAATTTATATTGAATCATTTTTATATCCCTTTGATTATAATAGATTAAGTATGTATTAATTTAGGGAATCTCTATTTTATTTCCTTGGCCTATTTTTTGGTTGTTATGCCAATCAGAACACTGTTTTGATACCTACTGTTCCTTGGTAAGATATTTTAATATGCAGCAAAGCCACCTCTCTAATATTATTTTTATTATAAAAATATACTTTTTAATTCACACTTATTTTAGTTGTTATTTTGTCAAATTCTATAAAGTAATCCAATGGTATCATAAATGATATTGCCTAAATCTGTACATTGATAGGGTCAAACCCTGCCCAAATAGGGTGGACTCGCTAAAAGAATCAACCCCCTACCCTCTCCCACCAGATGTCCCACCTGGGAAAGGTAAATGGGCCAACCCAACCCATACAACAGATGTCCAACCCAGGAAGGGAATGTCCCCACCCCCACCTTCCTGACCTTTAAAACCCTGCCATTTCGGCTCGGCACCTGTGGTTCGGCGGGCTAAGGCGCCAGCCACGTACACCTGAGTTGGCAGGTTCAAATCCAGCCCGGACCTGCCAAACAACAGTGATGGCTGCAACCAAAAAAATGGCCAGGAGTTGTGGCAGGTGCCTGCAGTCCCAGCTACTTGGGAGGCAGAGGCAGGAGACTCGCTTGAGCCCAGGAATTGGAGGTTGCTGTGAGCTGTGATGCCACAGCACTCTATCCAGGGTGACAGCTTGAGGCTCTGTCTCAAAAA
>CAUYON010185462.1:0-13448 GCA_963573935.1 Arctocebus calabarensis
TTCATGGCATTTTCTTGATCACTATATAAAGACATTGATACTCTACATTTAATAAGTTTCCCCAGTACCCTGCTAAGATGCACCGTAGGTGTGATCCCACCAATTGCCCTCCCTCCACCCATACTCCCCCCACCCCTCCCCATCCATTCCCCTTTACCAGTATTCCTATGCTATAATTGGGTTTTAGCCTTCATATGAAAGCTATAAATTAGCTTCATATTAGGGCTGAGTACATTGGATACTTTTTCTTCCATTCTTGAGAAGTTTTTAAATCCACAGATTTCTTTTGGAACTAGAGCTCCGTTCTCTCACAGACATTAGAGATCTTCTCATGTCAGTCGTAAGTTTCTGCAGGTCTCCAGGGCCGTGGAGCAAAGTCATCTGTTTTGTAGTATTCTTTTAAAATGGCAAAATAATACACCCAAAAGTGCTTATGATCTTTAAACTGCTGCAGTATGAGTGAGGATCCATTCAATAATTCCTAATGTCATTAAGGAATTATCGAATGAATATGAATTGAACGGACAGAGTGAAACATGTGTCCTCAGAACTAAAGTGTTAATTCATTAACCTTTATTATGATGTGATTTTTGGTCTTCAGGATATATACCCAATAAAGGAATTATAGGATCGAATGGCAGATCTATTTTTAGATCTCTAAGTATTCTCTATGCAGCCTTAAAGAAAGACGGAGACTTTACCTCTTTTGTGTTTACATGGATGGAGCTGGAACATATTCTTCTTAGCAAAGTATCTCAAGAATGGAAGAAAAAGTATCCAATGTACTCAACCTTAATATGAAGCTAATTTATAGCTTTCATATGAAGGCTAAAACCCAATTACAGCACAAGAATATAGGGAAAAGGTAGGGGAGGGGATGGGGGAGGATGGGAGGAGGGAGGGCAATTGGTGGGATCACACCTATGATGCATTTTAGCAGGGTACTGGTGAAACTTATTAAATGTAGAATATCAATGTCTTCTTATAGTGATTAAGAAAATGACATGAAGGCTATCTCTAACAGTATGATCAAAATATTTCTGATTGTATATGAAGTAAGCACATTGTGCCCCATGATTGCACCAATGTACACAATTATGATTTAATAAAATTATAAGAAACAAAAATTAAAAAAAGACAGTAATTAAAATAATTTCTATTTGGAAAAAAATGAAGATTAATAAATAAAGACAGAGTCAAAGAAAGAAGACTCAAGATGATTGTCTTGAGTGGGGCACTAAATATTCACCTTCATTCACTGTCACACCTCCAGGACACGGTTTAGTCTCATTCTCATTCAAAGACATACTATCAGGCCAGCTACGAAGGAAGAAGGGTAAGTCCTCTTCCATTGGGTGTGGGTGCAAGTGTGTCCTTCTAAGTCCTATGGCAAGGGAACCTCTCAGCTTTAGCTGGTGCTCACATCTAGTGAGCTGGTGGGTAAGACCCAGCAAGTCTGGGCTCATGGGACTGAGGGTCCGTCCATGAAAGAATTCATGTAAAGGATGTGGGAGCAGCACATACCATGATCCAGCTTCACTGTAAGTGGTCAGAGCAGGTTAGGGATTCTCAGAATAGTATGCTCACCTTTTCTCAGATCATTCTAGGTTTACTACATGTACAAGCACACAAATATATAAAACACTTACTTACAAAAGAAGACAATAATGAGAAACAGAGACAGAGGGACAGAGGCAAAATCACAAGTGGAGAGATAATTCAAGAAAAAAATATAAGAGAATTCTGGCTTGGCTCCCGTAGCACAGTGGTTACAGCACCAGCCACATACACCAAGGGTGGCGGGTTTGAACCCTGCCGGGGCCAGCTAAAGAACAATGACAAATGCAACACAAAATAGCCGTTCGTATTATTGGTCACCTGTATTCCCAGGTACTTGGGAGGCTGAGGCAAGAGAACCGCTTAACCCCAGAGTTTGAGGTTGCTGTGAGCTGGGCAACATAGGGCAACATAGTAAGACTGTCTCAAAATTAAGAAAGAAAAAAAAAAGAAAAGAAAAGATAATTCTGAAATGCATACAATCTAAGAATTTTTGTTTTAGGATGACTTGAATAGAGTATAATATAAAACAAATGTGTCACAGACCTCCCACACATTTCCCACTTCCCCTTCCCTCTAAATTTGATTTTTTTTTTTTTTCGAGACAGACTCTCACTTATTAACCCTCAGTAGAGTGCCATGGCATCATACAGCTCACAGCAACCTCCAGCTCCTGGGCTTAGGCGATTCTCTTGCCGCAGCCTCCTGAGTAGCTGGGAATACAGGCGCCCACCACAAAGTCCAGCTACTTTTTTGTTGTTGCAGTTTGAACCCACCACCCTTGGTATACGGGGCCGGCGCCTTACCCACTGAGCCACGTGAGCCACCCCCTCCAAATTTGATTTACCCCAGATTTTCTCAAGTATGAGTGCTCCAAGGGTGAATAGTGCCTTCCATCCAATAGTGGAAATTTTAGAGTGGTGATGACAGGGACACGTAAACAGAGGCAGTGAGGCTTTGTGAGAGTAAGAAAGAATGAAAATCAGCCACGTTTGAATTAATACATTAATGTGACCTCACTTCATGGTGGAACTGGGAATACGTAATGTAAAAATCAGCTTCTGATGTGGAAGGGCGGGATTTCCTGTATTTTAGGTAATGTTCTATATCTGTGCTTTCCAAAAGCATAGTCACTAACTGCATGTAGCTCCTGAGCATTTAAAATGTGACAGTTGTAACTGAAAATTAATTTTTAATTTTCCTTAACTTTTTTGAGCTTTTAAAAAAATTATAGATTACTGTAAGGGTGCATATGATTAGATTACATTGTTTGCATTTGAACTTTAATTCAAACTTAAAACTTATGGCCAGTAGCTGCCAAAGTGGACCACATTGGTTGAGAGCATAGTGGGTTAAGAACATAGGCCCTGGAACTGGACACCCGGTCATAAATCCCAGCTCTACCATTGCCTCACCATGTATCCTTGAGCCACTTATCATTTTCACAACCTCATTTTATCATTTTTAATATGAGAAAATTATCATAACTACCTCATAGGACAGTTGAGAGGATTAACTGATGGCATTTATGCCAAGTGCTTAGAAAATATGTGACCCATACTGTGTGCTCAACAAGTGAGCTGTCATTAATGTTATTACCTTTATTATTTTCTGCCTTCTCTGTATTGGATGTTATACAGTTCTACACACTAATCTTCAGTAAATATCCTTACCCACTATTTGGCGTTCTATCATTTTCTTTCATCTCATACTTAACTAAATATAAATGTCTGGAGAGAGATGGAGGGAGATGTCGCTGAAGGTAGCCTTTCACAGTTTTGACATTGAGACTAGAGTGAGAGTGAATTATGGAAGAAATGGAAAAGACAGAAAAGAGCCCTAAATAAACGAATGTTTAGGAGAGGATACAGAAGCTCTGAATTATTGGCATTTCAAAGGTCTGTTTCTAGTCGGCAAATCTGCACTTATAGCATTTGGATTACTTTGGATCTGGTAGCAGCCCCTGATGAGGTAGAGCATTTCCATCAGCATACAAAGTTTCCTCACCCCCGACTCTCAGTAAACTCCAACCTTCTATGGGCAAACATTTTCTTATTTCTATCACCCACTATAATCTTGTGTGTAGTCTATTTCCTTATTGGGATAGCAAAACGACATTTCTGATATTCGTTCCTGCAGTTGTGTTACACGTGTAATTAGATTTTTTTTTTCAATTATTAAGTGGTATTCTCCATATACTACCATTTGTTTATCCATTGTCTTATTGGCAAACAATTAGTTTGTTTCCACTTTAGGCCTTGTGAATAGAAATGCTGCTAACATTCTTGTACACATCTTTTTGCAGACATATGCTTTTATATCTCCTAAATAAATGTCTAATAGTGAAATTGCAGGATCATAGGGTGAACGAGTATTTCTTTAAAAACAATTGCCAAACAAATTCCAGTAGTGATCGTACTGTTACATATTCTTGTTCAGCACTGTATGAGAGTTCTGGCTGCTTCGTATTCTCAGCCACATTTATAATGTGAAGTGTTTTTAGTTCTACTAGTTGTTTTAAATGCTATCTGACTGTACTTTTATATTGTGTTGTCCTGAATACTAACAATGCTGAGGTATAATCTTAATTCATTGGGTTAAAAACTTTCTTCTCTTGTATTATAAATATTTCAAGCTACATATTTTTTCTTGGCTATCCTTAAGCCATTGGTTGTATCTCACAAGTTGATGTGTCATGTTTTCATAGATATTGTTTAGATTATTTCCTTATTTTCCCTGTGATTTCTTACTTAAACCAGGGCTACTCTTAGTGGAATGCCAGGTAATTTCCAATATTTCTCAATATCTTATGATGCTAATGGTTTAATTTATTTGTGTTCAAAGAACAGGCTCTATTAGGTTTTAACTATTTTTCAGGTATTGAGACTTGTTTTACGGCTCAGCATATGGTTTGTCTTGGTGAACATTTTATGTGCACTTGAAAAAAGGATGTGTATTCTGAAGCCGCTGAATATAGTGCTCTGTAATTGCCAGCCCTAATTGACTTGTAGTGTTGTTCAAATCTTTGTATTTACCGACTTTTGGACAATTACTAAATCGATTGCTGAGAGGGGAACGTTAAAATCTCAAGCTCTGACAGACAATTTATCTGTTATACCCTTTAGTCAGTATGTGTTTCATGTATTTTGAAGCTCCATAATTAGATGCATATGTACTTATAACTGTTACATCTTCCTGAAGACCTGATAATTGGTCTGCTGGAGGTGGGGACTCTCAGTTTTTGTTTATGTGAAAATGCTTTTATTTGGCCCTGATTTTTGAAGGATATTTTCATGGACATAGAATTCTAAGACTTTTCTTTTAGAACTTGATAGATGTCATTTCATGATATTACTAGTTGAAAAATTTGAAATTGTAGAGGCTTGGTTTTATGCACTGAGACAGGCAGGTCAGCAGAAAGCTGAAAATATTTACCAAAACCCTCTAATCTGGCAAGGCTCAAAACTCTGTCTCCCTGTGTGGAAGCTCTTGCTTTCCTCAGACTCCTTAGAGCGCCTTCTGTACCTATGTGCATAGTGAAAATGTTGCATGACTATCTGAGCAGACTCATGGCTCTTTTTCCCCCAGGATTTTCCCTCAATTTCCAATTACTGTAGTAGTCTTGTAATCTGTCTTCTGACATTTCAGGCCACAACGATGGTTTTCTTCATGTGTGCCCATGTGCAGTGTCCTGGGATTGAGGTACACACTTCAGGGAAAAGCCCATGGACAGGAGTGTGGTCTTTTTCTTTCAAAGGTTGACTCTGGTCCTGTTTTTTTTTTTCTGCTCTTGATGACTCCTCAGTAACCTTTTCTGCTTTTAATCTCGTTGACCTAGAGTCCTTTATAAGTGATCCCACCATTACTGGCTCCAATACTCCCACCAGTTATGTTTCTTTATTGTCCTATTTTATACTCCATAAAATAGCAGATATCCATTAAATATTTGTTGATCTCATCTTACATTTTACTTTATAGAAGTAGTTAATTTGAAAGGACATTAAAAGCCATTAGCATTCCATTAAAAAGTAGTAAAAGAAGCTCTCTCAGAAAAGTTAACATTCTTTTTTTTTTTTTTTTTGAAACAGAACCGCAAGCGGTCACGCTGGGTTGAGTGATGTGGCAACACAGCTCATAGCACCCTCCCATACCTGGGCTGAGCGCAAGTGAGTCTCCTTCCTCCGCCTCCCAAGTAGCTGGGACTACAGGCGCCCACCACAACGCCCGGCTATTTTTTTTTTTTTTTTTTTGGTTGCAGCTGTCATTGTTGTTTGGCGGGCCCGGGCTGGATTTGAACCCTCCAGCTCAGGTGTATGTGGCTAGTGCCTTAGCCCGTTGAGCCACAGGCGCCGAGCCAGAAAACTAAACATTCTGAAATTTAGCAGCACAGCTGTAAGTAACCGATAACAAGAATACCAATGGTGGTTGTAAATATTCCATAAAAGCGAGGAGTGTCAGTGTCACCCTGCCCCCTTGGGTTGCCAGATTTAGCAAATAAAAGTATAAGACAATGAGATAGATTTGAATTTCAGATACACAATTGATAATTTGCAGTATAACTGTTCAGTGCAGCATTTGGGATATACTAAATAGCATTTGTTGTGTATCTGAAATTCAGATTTAACTGAGCATCCTATGTTTGATATGCCTCACCACCTCCTTCCTTTCCCTGGTGCCTTTTCCCAGGCCCACAGTGCCACTTCATGAGCTTTCACAATTACTGAGCTGTGAACTTTGGGCACCATGGGAGGCCTGGCTGTGGAATGGAGGAAACACTGTTCTAGATTTCCTGCTAATTTGCTTTTTGTTGTTTTCTAGTCTCTGAACATGTGGTGGGGTTAAAGATAGGACAGACAGCAGAGCTCGTAGGTGGGCTTCGAACTCTCCTCGTTCGAGAGAATCAGCTGCACCATCAGCTGCTTGTCGTGGACCTAGCACCTAATCTTACTAGTATGTCCTCAGTGGCTGTGGTGGGTTGGGAAAGCAAAGTCTCTGGAAAATAGCGGGGGTTTGTCTCTTCAAAGGTACTCAAAGGAAAATGTTAAAAAAAAAATCACATTTGTTTTTCTAGATGGCAATTATCACAAACTTTCTTTCTCAGCTAATTTCCATTGTACAGATTAATCACAATTTGTTTACAAAGTACTCTATCAGTGGATGTATCTCCAATTTCCATCACATGCAAATATATGAAGATTGACCAAAAAAGAACAGACACACAGGCACAGGTGAAAGCTATTTACTATAGCAAGGAAGTCAGCCACTTGAGTTTCTGTTAAGGAGTAGGAACTCCTGGAAGAGGGTAAAACGGAGGCTTCAGGTGTGTGCTGATTGAGGCTATTGGCACAGGAGATTTGTAGGTGATCTAACTGGAAGGGGACGGCCTATGTGATTGGTTAGGAAAGTGTATTTTTGGACGGTCCTAAATTGGAAACAAGGAGAAAATTTAGGGAAGCTGTCAGAGTTTATTTAAGCCCTGGCCATTTTGTTACAGGTGTTATTTGGCTTCCTGGACGGGTTGCTGGAGGCAGTTGTCCAATTTCCCATTGTGAGGCTTGCAGATAACAGACTGGCCTCCCAGGTTGGATCCTGTCGATAATAGCTTGGTGGCTGCTCTTTTTGGTGCAGATTCTGGGCTGGAGTTCTGCTTTCACACATGTTTTGGCCATTGTCTGCATATTCAGGTCCTCAATGATGTTGATTTATTGTCTCTGTATCTCCTATTTTTTTTAACTTAAAATTGTGTTCCTTATTCTTGAACCTACACTTTTATATGAATTTTATTATCAGTTTGTCCAGATAAAACAATAGAATGCACACATACACACAGGCATATACCCCTTTTGAGCAACATGCATTGAATTTCTAAAAACAAAACCAAATTAAAATAAAAAATTAGAATGCCCTGCCTTTCTCCCTAGAATGAGATTCCACAGAGGTAGGTTGTAGTGTCAGTATGTTTTGATAGATTGCACTGGGCACCCCGTGGACCTTTGTAGGCTAGATCTGAAGTTAGGAAACTATACCATGGGGCAAATCTTACCAACCACTTGAATTTCTGATTGGCTCACAATCTAAAAACTTATTTGCATTTTTATTTTATTTTTTGTCAGACAAAACAGTTTCCTCTTTTTAAAATTTTGGATTGATGTAAAGATATATGTGATTAGTTTACATGACTTGTGTTTGTAAGGTAACTTCCCAGTTGTGGCTGATTCCTTCACCCAGGAGCTGTGTCCTATACCCTTTCATTGCACCTGTTAGTGGGAGCTTACTCAACCCCTCCTCCCTTTCCCTCTTCACCCCTTCTTCAATTTGTGTTTTTTTCTTGTGCAAAGAGTAGTTGTTCATCGGCTAGTTTCAAATTAGTATTGAGTAAATGGGATGCTTGTTTTTCCATTCCTGAGATACTTTACTAAGGAGAATGTTCTTCAACTCCATTCAAGTAAATACAAAAGATGTAAAGGTTTTATCTCTTTATGGCAGAATAGTATCCACTGCATACTTACACCACAAAAATGGAGAGCAGGAGGAAGCAGAGACTGAGAAGAAAGAGAAGATTTCATGACATGTGAAAATTATATGAAATTAACATTTCAACATCAATAAATAAAATTTTACTGGAATACAGCCAGATGTTGTCATTTCTGGATTGTTCGTGGCTACTTTTGTGCTGAGACTGAATTGTGGATGTGGCTGGTAGAGCTCAGCCCATTAGTTTTCTGTTTCTTTATAGGAAGTTTGCTGACCCATGGGCAAGTAACATTTCCTAATTGCTAAGTCATGAAAAAAGCTCAAGTGCCCATTGACCCACGAATGGATTAATAAATTGTGGTATATATACACCATGGAATATTATGCAGCCTTAAAGAAAGACAGAGACTTTACCTCTTTCATGCTTACATGGATGGAGCTGGAAAATATTCTTCTTAGCAAAGTATCCCAAAAATGAAAGAAAAAGTATCTAATGTACTCAGCCCTACTATGAAACTAGTTTATAGCTTTCATATGAAAACTGTAACCCAATTACAGCACAAGAACATGGGGAAAGGGACAAGGGAGGGGAGGGGCGGGTGGAGGATGGGCAGAGGGAGAGTAATTGGTGGGTCCACACTTATGCTGCATCTTAGAAGGGTACAGGTGAAATACTAAATGTAGAATATAAATTTCTGCACACAATAATGAAGAAAATGCCATGAAAGCTATGTCAACCAGTTCTATGAAAATATTTCAAAGTGTATATAAAACCAACAGATTGTACCCCATGATTGCATTTATGTACACAACCATGATTTAACAAAAAATTAAAAAAAAATTTCATATTCTCCATGGCTGACTAACTTTTTTGAATTTAAAATAATCCCTTCCTTTCATACTTTGTTCTCTTTTTCAACAGTATTTATTACATACACATTATACATCCTGGACTGATTGCTGTAATCTTCTCTTTTCTCTCACTGATTTTTCTGCTCTCTTACACAAAAGCTGAAATGCCTCTATAAATTCTGCAATTGGTTTCCTTATTAATTAGAATTGTAAAAATTTGAGCAAGTTTTAGTGCCCGTATTTTTATGTGTCATTATGGAAAAGGATGAATGTTACATAAAATAGTTATACTCAATAGTAAGACTGAACTCATCTTCCTCTGACCTGCTGCTCCACGGTGAGGAAGTCTAATACTGACCTTCAGGAGACATGGTCAAGAAAATACGTTTTTAAAAAATACCTTCTTTGAGTAATAGTTATAATTAGAGGCATAATGTAGAAAAATGGAATAGTTAAAAATACTGACAATGGCTCATGCCGGTGGTAATCCCAGCATTTTGGGAGGCTGAGGCAGGGAGATCACTCAAGCCAAGCCTGGGCAACAGAAAGAGACCCTGTCACTTACAAAAAGAAAAAAAAGTTGGAAGAGTCCATATTTATTTCATTCCCCAGTTTAAGATTTAAGAAACTGAGAAACATGCTTAATTTTATGTTTATATTAAGTTGAAAATTTTATTTCTCATAAAATAGCAAAACTGTCAAAATAATATTCTATAATTTTTATGGCCTCGTTCTTAATTAAGGAAGTAAAGGTTATACAGGCACTGTCATCAGAGGAAAGTATAAAACTGTACATATCATAGATAAATAGCCACATGCTTTAAAGAATTTTACATTTAAATATAATTTCACTTTTCACAGCTCAAAAGCACTCACTCATACATTGCTGGCACATGAATCTTCAGTGCCACTAGTGCAGTGATGTCTGTATTAAACATTTCTGTGAAGCGTTTAGCAGCTCTAAAAATAATGACTTTGCATCCACTGTAGGGCGGCCATGGTAGGAGGTGCTGGCAGAGTGTGAATTCTGACTGCCTTACACCACAAGCCTCGTCTCGGCTGCCCCAGCATGTGGAAGAGTCAGTTTACCATCAGCCTAGATGCATGAGTGATCACCAACTCACAAACTGGGAGCCCTTGCTTACTGACCTGGCTATGACTGTGGCTCTCCAGTGCTGTCCAGAAGACTTGTTATAACACTTTGGCCAATGGGCTGGCAGATAGGTACATGGCACAAATACACACACACATGCACACACACAGACACGTGTGCGTACACGAATGTAGGTAGGACTCCTGCTGAATGCTCAGGGTGGCTATCCACTTTGCCTAAAATCAAGGCATCTGCGCTTAAAAGCAGTAACAGAGAGAGACAGAGAAAGAGAGAAAAAACAGGAATATCAGAAAGAATGTAAAAGACATGCATTGTTCTAATCCCTTGAGTTCCCCTTCCTGGGTCTTGCAGGCAATTTTGATTATTACTTATTAGAAGCTTCCTTTCCTTCTCATCCATGCATTCAGTCTTTCATTTGTAACCAAGATTGTTTTATTTATTCAGCAATTACTCAGTGAGAACCTACTATTTACCAGGTACTTATCTAGATTCTGGGCATACTGTAGGGACCAAGATGAAAAATTCCCTGCCTCACAAGTGTATTACATGTAGTACCTGAGGAAACAGGTGCACAAAGTAAATAACGTCAGGCAGTGGTAAGTGCAGGAAAGGGTAAGAATGAAGTGTGACTAGGGGTCGGGGTCACTTGTAAACACGGTGGTCAGGCATGGCCAATAGTCTGAGATGACCTGAGAAGTTGCTCAGGGACAGCACTGCAGGAGGGGGAGACATTTGAGGCCCTGAAGTGGGCTGAGAGGGCAGCACCGGGGGTAGGAGGGCTGGGACTTCATGAGGTCAGAAAGAGCCAGAGCCAGGGAAGGGCTCAAATCATGCCGGGCTTCTCTTCGTGGAAGAGAATCCATGGAGTCTCCCTGCCCTCTAATATTTAGATTGAATTTCTACGGCTAGGATGGAGGGATGTGTTCTATCAACAAATATAGCAGCTCTTGCTTCTCCTGAAGTAAGAGCAGGTCAGCCAAGGGTCACCACTGTCCTGCAAAGCCTGCTCTGCTCAGCCAGATGCTCGCCGATGTCAATGTTGGCAGGCACTGCTGCCAACTGCATCACTGGAAAGCTGGTGTGAGCATCAGTTTGCCGAGGTGGAAGACTTTAAATGAAAGGTATGTAACACAGGAGGAGGAGGAGGACCAATAATTCCCAGACACATTTTAGGTCCTTAGATGAATCTGCTGTTTTCTACTTCCCAGGCTTGCCCTCTTCAATCCCTCCCATGTCCTCAGCATTTTCAATCTCTCTCCACCCTCATCTCTGCTAATCTGTAATTCAGAGCAGTTTATCTGCCTCTAAGGCACCTTACTTTTTCAAGTACTTATGCCCTCAGAGATTTACTTTCTATTTTAGGCAGTTCTTTTTCCTAAAGGATTTTGTGAAGGTTGTTTTTTGGAGTTAATTTCATAACATAAATTCCAGTGACAGCTGTTTCAATAAGTTTTTCCCCCCAGTTATTCAATACAAGTTTTTAAAGAATCTGCGGTGTGTTTGATTCTATGGTGGATTTTGAGAATGTTGCTGAACTAGGTATTTCTTGAAACTCTGAGTTTATTGGGAAAAAGAATTCACCAGATAAATACGCAAGTAGTTAACCAAGTATAATTGTGATAAGTGCTACAAATAAAATTATAGCAGGGGATTCCTTATTCTAAAGAAGAATTACTTATTCTGAAATTTGAAGGAAGAATAAAAATTAGCCAGGGAAAAGAAGGAACAAGAAATATCCCGAACAGGAAAGGGATAGGAGGATGCAATTTTCTGTCTAAAAAAAATATCCTGTTTGAAGTTACTGAAGTGGTATCTTTGAAGAATGGGTAGAACATTATTCTGAGTTGGTGATAAAGACTGTGGTACAGAAGATTAAGAGAGAACTTGGTGACATTTCATAGACAACTTTGAATATTTATGGAGATTTCTTTTTTCTTAATAGGAAAAGAAGATATTAAATAAGTCCTGAATAATTGTATTGGAATAGCTTATGTTCCTTTCTACGAACCACAAATGCCTGTAAGAGACCAGATAGACACTGCCTGGGTCCAGTCAAGAACTGACCTTACCTCCTGCTTGTGGTGACCCCTATGGCCTGGTCAGGAAGGAACCAGGCGTGACACGGATTAGAAGTATAAGCTTGCGGGAGGCGGGCTAACCTTAGTTGCAGGGTAGCTCCGAGCCCCCTCCGCAACAGTTATTTATTAAGGTTCTACACAACAGGTGTGGAGAGTTAAAGTAAACAGGTGCAGAGAGTTCAGGTAATTACATATGAGGGCTGCCTGCTAAGGATTGCCACGTGCTCTCCCCACGTGTTTTTTCCCCACAACCCTCATGAAGAACTACTAAGCATCAATGTTTAACACATGCTTACTAGTGAGTGACCAACCTTATCTCATTCCGGAACACTGAGTTACTTGGGGGATTGCCCCCAAGTCAGGAAACATCTCTAGGCTTGCCAGGAGACTGTCCTGTTCTCAGCATTTCCTTTTAATGTGGTATGAATCAGTAAGTGTCCTTTGCAAGCATGATGTCCAGTCCTCTACACCTGCTAAGGATGGATGGACAGTCTTTCTAGATTTCATGGTGGCCAGGTGGGGTGAGGAAGGATCCATTGAGACCTAGTCCCTCCATCTTTAGAAATATAACACAAGGAAACTTGTTATCGGCCCTGGCAAAGGACAAAATTCCAATAAGTGTTGAAAATAGAAAATATAGGATAATTCTTCACTTCATTTTATACATAAAAATTAATTCCAGGCATATAAGCTATCTTAATATGAAAACAAAAAATTAAAGCTTCTGTAAGATATAGGACTATATCTTTATGACTTTGAGAAAGGACAAGCTGACTTTTATTCAAAAAGAAAAAGAAAATTAACTAATAATGGAAGGAAAGATCAATAAGTTTGATCATATTAAGAGTAAGGACCTCTGATCATGAAAAAGACACCTTTAAGAATATATAGGAAGCACGAACTGTTTTACAAGTTTTAGATTTACGGTAAAGATGCAAAGAAAGTACGGAAGGATTGTGTGTACCCTGTATGTCATTGTCCCTGATACACTTGTCAAAGCAAATGGAAACGTAAAGATATATGATTATCAACTAAACTCCTTACTTTGCTGGATTTCCTGCTGTCTTTCTTGGTTCTGAGGCTTCGTTCTGGAGACCACATCACCCTGAGCCATCATGTCGCCTCAGGCTTCTAGGGTTGTGACAGTTTCTCAGACTTGCCTTTTTTTTTTTTAATAATTTTATTAAATCTTAATTGTGTACATTGGTGCAATCATGGGGCACAATGTGCTTACTTCATATACAATCTGAAATATTTTGGTCGTACTGTTAAACATAGCCTTCATGGCATTTTCTTAATCACTATATGAAGACATTGATATTCTACATTTAATAAGTTTCACCAGTACCCTGCTAAGATGCACCGTAGGTGTG
>CAUYON010185465.1:0-24198 GCA_963573935.1 Arctocebus calabarensis
ATGGGTTTCAAAAATTCCCCATAGTCACCTTCCGCTTAATGTGCGCCTGCGCGATGAAGACAGCGTTCTGGGTGCGGTGTCTTCATTCCATTAGTTCTAGGTGTTACATGACACCACCCAAAGCCAATAATATACAGCCACGGCATTCAAGCCTCACCACACCGCAGCCCCAACCAATGGAAGACTCCAACTATACCCCGCCCTCTTTGCCTTCCCACACCCGCCTAACCAGCCAATAGCCGGAACTTCAAACCTGCCTATCAGCAAACAACCCGCTCCCTTATCCCGCCCCTTCCTCCCCCTGCTCACTTGTAAGCTTTAAAAACTGGCTTCCCGCCGCCATTAAACGGACCTTGACAAGAAACCTGCTTGGTCTCGTTCTCTCTTTCTCGCTCATTCTTTTTCAGGCTCGGTCCCCCTCACCCCCACGAATAACCGCGTCCCGCGGGACGGGACACTCCTGTGTTCAGAAAGAGAATATTGTTTCAATAATTTATACTTAAATACATAGACTACAATGCAAGAATATCCTTTCAAATTATGAAAATTAATTTTAAAACAAAGCAAGACAGAAGAGAACCCTAGGTATGGGAGAGTAAAACTTCTGAAAACCAAGGAGCGAGTGTTAAAAGCACCTGTAAATGGAAACCTGCTACCTTGAATGAAGAAACATCAGTGAGAATTAAGGGTTCCTGTGGGCCTTCTGTTGTCAGAAAAGTAATTAAAGCACTAATATCTAATACTTTACTGTATCAGTATTTTATGGTGTATTTGCTGGAATAGCCAAAAAAATAAGTCTGGTAAATGGACTAAACATTCTAATCAGACTCTTCTAAAAATGGTTTCATCTGACGTGAATGCATGTCTCAATTTATCTCACTGGCTTTTCAAACTGGATTTCTTTAATACAATTATGTGCCACTTATAAGAAACACACCTTGAAAACAAAAATACAGAAAGATTGGAAGTAAACGATAGAAACAGATTTAGCATGCAAATACCAACCCCCAAAGGCTGACACAACTATATTAATATCAAAGTAAACTTTAAGGTAGGACCCATGATTATAGTTAAAGAAGGAAAAGTAATGAGAAAAGATTCAATGCACCAGAAAGATTTTACAGCTGTAAATGTAAATGTTCCAAGTAACAAAGCCTCAAACACATGAAGCAAAAAAAATTAATCATGACCACCACTATAATTTTTTAAAGTATATCTTTCAAACAAGTGGAGAAAAATCAAAGAAATTCACACCAACAAAATTTGATCAATTAATTATATACAAATTTCTTTTCCTAGCAATCTGACTTTACAAATGAGTTTTGCTCTTAGCAGTTTCCTTTGTTGTACTCCTGGTCTAGCAACCTTTAAGGTTGTTCAAGCTATCTTTAGCTGTTATTTCAGTAACAGGGGCTTTCAAAGCTTCTAATTCACCATAATGCCAGAAACAGAAGCCCTTTTATGGCCCTGTCACTGCTAAAATTCTACATTCATATTTATGTTTCCACTATATTATGAGTTCTATTACAGTTGAGGACCACTCTGCTTTTATTCACTGATATCTGTGCCTCATGCAGCGATCAGCAATTAATATGAAACATCTGGTCTTTGCCTCCAGGAAGTTTAGCAGGGAAGGCAGTTATTAAACAAATAGTGATACACAAATAAATCTTCAAGTGCCAAGTGAGACAAAGAAGACGCACACAGCAAGGTGCCGAGGAAAACGTAAAGGAGAGCTGGCCTGACCTGGAAGAACAGAAGAGATGGCCCTGAGTTGAGGCGGCTGCCTCCCCTGAGGATGCCTGTCAGGGGCCACCCTCCCTGGGTGAAGCTTCCATCATCCCTCCAGGATCAGCTCTTGTTGCCTCAAGCCCGGGGATGTTCAGAACTCACACCTTGATGAGGACTGACCCTAATTTCATAGTTTGTGTATTCAAGGACGAGACATGTCCAGATAAGTTCTCCAACCCCTGGGGAATTCCTCTTCTGCAAGCCTGTTCTCACAGGAATGGAGTTTTCCCTAAGTTGAAAGGGGCCTGTTGACATTAGAAGGATGACCGTGTTAGGAGAGTTTGTCTATCAGACCGGGTTTGAAAACTCATCCTTCCCTTTCCTGTGTACTTTGGGGCAAATTGCTTAATTAATCTTTCTAAGCTTTGGTTCCTGTACGGCAAAATGGAATTGTAACAGCATACTGGCTTCTGAGGACCAAGTGAAATAACACAGGGCAAGTGCTGAGAAGGGATCCTTCCCATCCCCCTCATCACTGAAGGCATGGGGTGCAATGCCCAGCACCTGCTAGGGGTCTAATAAATGAATGGCTTTCTGCTCCAGAGGTCTCCAATAATGTGTCTGAGCCTGGATTCCCGCCACTCCCCTATAAAGGGATCGCTTAAACTTATTTGGGGGTCATATTTGTTAATATATGGTCCTTTAAACTACAGTTAAGGACTGTATGGATCAAGTGTGATGCTTTCACCATTGAGAGCTTGTTCCACAATGTGTGAAGCAAGAGAGGGGAGGGGCCTGTGGGCGTGCAAGGCCTTCTCTCCAAGTCCAGAAAGGGAGGATCCAAGGAACTATTTCATTTTGCTTCGATTTGCACCCAGCAATAGCGCCAGTTATGTAATTCGAATTCTTGGTCAGGGAAAAAAAGTAGAGAATAGGAATATAATCCTAAACTACCAGTTCACGGTAGTCCATCAATCACAGAAGTAAAGTAAAAAATACATATGGATGGGCAGATGGACGGATGGATGGGAAAGATGAGTGTTTACAGCTAAAACTAGTATTTCTCCACGTGAAAAATGACGCAGTTAAGAGACTGTATGAAAGAGAAGGATCGTAACAGCATGTAATGTAGATTGGGGATTCAGGAATTTAGAATCTCAAGAATGAAAGATTTGGCCAACAAGTCACTCTCTCACTGCTTGTCTGCACTGCAGAACCATTTTTATTGAGTGGTTTGTTCATTTGGTAACAGTGTCTCCAAGCCCTAAGGAAAAACAGCCTCCAGGAACCCTCTGCTGTCATGTGCAAAGATATCAGTGTTTTCTTTTACTCAGAGTGGACCAGGGAAAAATCAGGAAGTTTCTTCAGATAGTATTTTTTTTTTTTTTGCAGTTTTTGCAGTTTTTGCAATTTTTGCCCAGGGCTGGGTTTGAACCTGCCACCTCCGGCATATGGGACTGCTACCCTACTCCTTTGACCCACAGGCGCCGCCCCCTTCAGATGGTATTTTAAAGTGAAAACTAAGGGATCAGGTAACAGGTAGGAAGCATGGCCCGTGACTCCGTGTGTGAAAAATGGAATCCAGCGTGTGGCACCAGCCGCTCTCTCTGTGACAAGACAGCACAAATACTTAGGCTTTCTTGTGTAGCAAAGACATTTCCCACACGAGCGGAAGCACAGGCATATGGAGAAGTTATGCTTTCAAAATCATTTGGGGATTCTAGGTACATCAGACACCTATGCGCAGACAGTATTTTACACCGTGAAGTTTACCAAGGAAACAAATTCATCAGAACAAGTTCATTAACTACCATAGCCTATTTATCTATCCAAGCTCAAATAATTTCGACACCATTGTGAAATATAAATATAGGCTGTTTTCAGAGTGCTCACACTCGTAACAAGACCAATGGTAAAAAGGGAAAAAATGTTGCCATGGTTACTTGCTCTTCCCACCCCCAACCCCAGCTAAACAGGACCATGGACTCTGGCAAAGTCTACCCTGCCCTCTGCAAATGCCACAAATATAGTTGTACACCCAGACATGCCCAATCAATTTTAGAAGAGCTAGGAAGGTTCTCCCAAGTGCTCATAAAAAACTCAGTATGTGACCATATGCCAGCTGCAGTTTTATTCTTCCGTTCCTCCCACAGGTCTCTCTGCTGAGCATCCCCAGGGTGCACCCAGCAACTATCAGGGGAGCCCTGCCTCCCCTTTATTCTGCACCCTGAAATCTGTTCTTGTCCCCAATATCTTGATGACTTTTTATGGCATCATCACTTTCAATGCAGACTGCTCTCCACGTTCCCCGTATCACACAGACGTGAACCCAGCTGAAGCTGAGCTGGGAGAGGAATCTCAGTAAAAATGCAGCAGACTCCACGCAGAACGGCTCTTCCTCACGGATGACTCAGTCTTTGTTCCTTGGCCAGGAGTATTCGCTTCCCTGAAATCTGATTCTCTTCCGTTAGGGTGAGTTGTGTCTCAGGCCTCAGTCCCTGGCGACTGTTCCACATCCCCAATGTCCAGGGATGGGCACAGTGAGGGCTCCAGATGGGAGCCCTGCCATCGGTCATCATGATTATCAGCAACAATCTTTGCTTTAAAATTAGGCCAAAAAAAAAAAAAAAGTTTTAATGAATTGTTTGTGGCTGCGATCTTAATCCTAAAGGTATTGGGTATTGAAAATACTTTTTGTGGGAAGAATAAACGTTTCTAAAACCTAAAATAGGTAAATTGCATTGGCCTACTTAACAAGTCCTAACAAGGCACCGACAAGAAATACTTCCCATTTTCTTTAGGTCTTACAGGGACTAGGAAAGTGTTGAGGTTTGATTTGCAATTTTCCACCAGTCGAAAGAGAGCACTGTCTTGAATGACAGCCTAGAGATCCTGGCACTCCATGGCAGTTCCAAACTGTAGGTTTTTCCCCCCAAAAGGGGAAGGGTCTTTCTGCCCATGGCTAATACATTTATCGTTTAAAAGAAATGTATCTTTGTGGATAGGATCAATGACTTTGCTAATGAAAAGCATGTTTCTCTCCATGTTCCTAACAAGACCTGGTGGAGGGCCTGTGAGCTGAGCCTGCTCAGCCTTCAGAGCTAACTGCTTCCAGGTGCCCCGTGAATACAACCGGAGCCCAGCTAGCGCTATTTTCAACCTGGTGCCTTTGCGTCTTTGTTCTTACAAGTGTAAAGTTTCCCTCATTCTCCTTTTTTATGGCCACAGGTTTCTAGGTTGCATAACACCCAATAAGAGAGCAGCAAAGGGCTCAGTTTTATTGTTTTGTTATGTTTTATTGACTGCATGTTCTATTCAGCTAATGTGTGCCGGAGAGGCAGGCAGTAACAGCCCAATTACAGCACTCAGCCTCTTCCTCTCCTCCCAGCGCTCAATGACCCGGCACACTTTTATTGCATCCACATGCAGATGTTAAAAAAAGAAGAAAGGAATGAAGGAGAGACTGCAAGGCACTCTGGCTGAAGTGTTAAAGCTGGAACCATCCTTTCCCAAGCGATCCTTGAAGGCCAACAGCTTTCCAAAGAACAGCAATTTGTTCCTGCTGTGCTCATGGAGTCAGTCACTGGATCTCTCCTTGGGAAAAGAAGGCTGTTGCTCTTTAGAGAAAAGCCAGAGGAAACTTCCTCCCCATTTGGAGGATTTGGAGTCTGGTGGGGGTGGGGGGTGCCAAGAGTACCCAGCAATCCCTCCCAGCTGTTCAGTAGGGCTTCCCATTCAAAGGCATTTCTGCAAAGAGACAGGGGTTCTCTCACATCCCCTTAGGTTTTTCAGTTATTAATTTTCATCATGTTTTAAAATAATTCGTAGGAAACAATCAAACTCTTTTTTTAGAAAAGAAAGAAAAGCATGTGACGACAGAATAAGCATTACACCAGGCTCCATTCAGGCTACAGGGTCCACAGAGACAGGAGCTCACTTCTCTCTGCAGCTAAGTGGCTAGAACCTGTCAGCCTAGCTAGGTTTGGCAGCTTGGAGTCAAGTGACAAAGTTAGGCCTCTGTCCTCCCAGGAAACTGGAGAGAGGTCTGTTATGTCCTCAGACAAGCCTATTTCAAGGAGATGGCTCCAAGGAAACTCCTGAGTAGAGATTGCCCAGAGACTTATTTAGCCATTGAAAAGAGTTGCATACATTTGAGAAAGAGAGAAAACAAAATTTTGGGAGTAATAGGGGTGGATTGGGGTTACTCTTCCCTTATTTTCCCCAGGGGAGTTTAGCACCTGTATTTAACTTGCATCTGTCCTTCCCCCAACATGACTCTTCCTGATACAAGTCCCACAGCAGCTTCCTGTCTGTCCCCACAGCAGCTTCCTGTCCGTCCCCACAGCAGCTTCCTGTCCATCTCCACAACAGCTTCCTGTCCGTCCTCACAGAGCTGTTCCCAGGCCTTCCTCGGCCCGGGTCTCCTGAGTCTGTGTGCTGCATCCCTGTTGCCCTTAGGTCTCTTCCCCCTCATTTGTGCAGCCAGGAGACTCAGAGCCTACCAGTCGGGCTCCCTGAGCTCTGTCTCACTGAACTGTGGAGCCCCAGATAGATTGAGTATCTCCAGGGGCAGACCAGGAAAGTGGAGAGACTGCACTGAGTGAACACCCAAAAGCTTTGTGAGGCTGCCCGGCCTGGGACCCCTAGACCTAATCACAACTATATAAGAGAGAGCCAGGTTCAAATCCCAGCTCTGCCACTTCCTAACTCTGTTAAACAAGTTACTTGATTTTTCTAAACTTCAGTTTCCTCAGCTATAAAACAGGAATTATGTAACTTGCCTCAGGTTGCTGTGACTATTTAGCGAGATAATTATAAAGCACATAGCATGTTACCCCAATTTATGCTAATTGATAGCATATCTGCTGAACATAGTTATAAGCACTCATTTTTTTGTTGTTTCCTTGCTGTCCCTTCTTCCATTATAAGTATTATCTCTTGTTTGCAAATTTTTTCAGCCATTTCCTCACAACTAAATGTTAAAGATGTCTCTAACAGCTATGTGAACAATACTATGATATGCATATTTGTGCATGGATTTATCAGCATTAATTGCTATGTCTTTACAATAGATTAACAGATGAGTATTCACAGGGTCAAAAGATATGAATGCATTTAAGACTAAACGCTAAATTATTTCCCAAGAAAGCTCTCCTTATGTTTTACAACGATGCTAGGACCTCTTGTTAGCCATCAGGAAAAGGAAGAAATGTCCCAAATTTGACCTCTTTTATGAAAGATTCACACTGGAGCATAAAGTTCATATTTCCTTCTGTACAACAAGAGAAGGGGAAAAGAGTGGTGACTGAGGATATCCTTGTCTGGTTCCAGTTCTAAGTGGAAAAGCTTCCAGTTTAACTCCATTCAGTAAAATATTCGCTGTAGGTTTGTCATAGATAGCTTCAATCAATTTAAGAAATGTGCCACCTATGCCTAACTCTTCAGTGTTCTAATTATAAAAGGATGCTGGATTTTACTAAATGCTTTTTCTGCATCTATTGAAAGGATCATATAGGCTTTGTTTTGGCTTCTGTTGGTATGTTTAATAACGTTTATGGATTTACGTATATTAAACCATCCTTGCATCCCTAGGATGAAATCTACTATCGTCATAACCATTCAACATAGTGCTGGAAGTTCTAGCCAATACAATTAGGCAAGACAAGAAAATAAAGGGCATCCAGATGGGAGCAGAGGAGGTCAAACTCTCCCTCTTTGCTGATGATATGATCTTATACTTAGAGAACCCCAAAGACTCAACCACAAGACTCTTGGAAGTCATCAAAAAATACAGTAATGTCTCAGGATATAAAATCAATGTCCACAAGTCAGTTGCCTTTGTATACGCCAACAACAGCCAAGATGAGAGGCTAATTAAGGACACAACTCCCTTTACCATAGCCCCAAAGAAAATGAAATACTTAGGAATATACCTCGCAAAAGAAGTGAAGGACCTCTATAAAGAAAATTATGGAACCCTAAGAAAGGAAATAGCAGAGGACTTTAACAAATGGAAGAACATATCATGCTTATGGCTGGAAATAATCAACATTGTTAAAATGTCTATACTTCCCAGAGCAATCTACCAATTCAGCATCATTCCTAATAAAATAACAACATGCTATTTTCAAGACTTGGAAAAAATGATTCTGCATTTTGTATGGAACCAGAAAAAAACCTGTATAGCTAAAGCAGTTCTTAGTAATAAAAACAAAGCCAAGGATATCACCATACCAGATTTTAGGCTATACTACAAGGCCATAGTGGTCAAGACAGCATGATACTGGCACAAATAAAAGAGACATAGACAGGAAATAAAACCAACAACTTACAACCACCTAATCTTTGATAAACCAAACAAGAACATACCTTGGGGGAAAGACTCCCTATTCAAGAAATGGTGCTGGGGGAACTGGATATCCATATGTAAAAGATTGAAACTGGACCCACACCTTTCTCCACTCACAAAAATTAATTCAAAATGGATAAAGAGCTTAAATTTAAGGCATCAAACAATAAAAATCCTCAAAGAAAGTGTAGGAAAAACACTGGAAGATATCAGCCTGGGGAAAGACTTTATGAAGAAGACTGCCATGGGAATTGCACCAACAACAAAAATAAACAAATGGGACTCAATGAAACTGAAAAGCTTCTGTACAGCCAAGGAGACAACAACCAAAGCAAATAGACAACCTACCCAATGGGAAAGGATATTCACATATTTTGAATCAGGCAAAAGCTTAATAGCTAGGATCTATAGAAAACTTAAATTAATCCACATGAAAAAACCAACAATCTCATACATCAATGGGGAAGAGAGATGAACAGAACCTTCTCTAAAGAAGACAGAGGACTGGCTAGCAAACATATGAAAAAAATGCTCATCGTCCCTAATTATTAGAGAATTGCAAATTAAAACCACCCTGAGATATCATCTAACCCCAGCGAGAATGGCCCGTATCACAAAATCTCAAAACTGCAGATGCTGGCGTGGATGTGGAGAGAGGAGAACATTTTTACACTGCTGGTAGGATTGCAAACTAATACAACCTTTTTGGAAGGAAGTATGGAGAAACCTCAAAGAATTCAATTTGATCTTGCAATCCCATTACTGGGCATCTATCCAGAAGGAAAAAAAAAAAAAACACTTGTACTAGACTGTTTATCACAGCTCAATTTATAATTGCTAAAATGTGGAAACAGCCTAAATGCCCCTCAACCCAGGAATAGATTGGCAAGTTGTGGTATATCTATACCATGGAATACCTTTCAGCCATTAAAAAAAATGGAGATTTTGCAGCATTTGTATTAACCTCGATGGAGGTGGAACACATTACTCTTAGTGACGCATAACAGGAATGGAGAAACATAAATCCTATGTATTCAACTTTGATATAAGGACAATTAATGACACAGTAGGGCATGGGGGAAGGGGAGAGCAGACAGAGAGAGAAGGAGGGAGGGGGTGAGGGAAAGGAAAAGAAAAAAAAGAAGTGACTAATTCTCAAATAAATTGGATTTAATTTTGACCAAAGTACATTATTTGAACAATAATTTTTAATTCATCTTGTTAATATGTTGTTTAGGATATTGTATCCTCATTTACAAGTGAAATATGTTTGTAATTTCCCTTTATAACAATATACTTTTTCCAATTTTAATATCAGGTATATCCAGGTGAAGTAGAACGATTTTGAAGTATTTCTTCTTTTTCTATTGTCCATAAGATTTGGTATGATCGGTTTTTTTTTAATTATCTTCTATTTTTATTTATAAATATTAGTTGTCTATTTTTTGAGACTTTGAAAAAATAAAGAAGAAAAAGAAGTTAACTGATGACTCCATACTGAACCTCAGAGTCAAAGCATTCTATGATAGACATACTCTTATCTGACAATGTGAATGTTACTTTTTGTGCATGATTATTATTATTATTACTCAATATTTCATTGCAGCAATCGTCTGATTTCTTTTCTGAATGTATTTATCTTCGTTCATTCTTTAGGAGGTTTTGTTTCTAGTCCTTATCTTAAATATTGTTATTGTTATTAAATTTGAAGCCATTTTAATTTTGTGAAGGCAAAAAGCAGAAACCAAATAAATACATGTATATGTATAGAGAAAAAAATAATTAAAAAAAAAGAGTGGTGACTGCAGTGAATGAGAATTATCCAGAAAGTTGAAAGAAAATTAAAATCAGTTCCAGACATACTCTCAATAGCACAGAACTATTCTTTTCTCCATTTTAAAGTCCAAGTATTATCATCTTAAAGAGTCACAAGCTAAGAGAGCTGATCTGGTGAACTTTGGAGGACTTTTGTACTGTAAAACAAAAGTCCAATTAGCGCTTTCATGAGTGTCCAATTAGCGCATTCATAGGCCATGCAGGAAATGAGATTTCCAGGGTGGCCATCCATGCATGGTTATCGTCATAGTGGAAGATAGCTCACAGATCACTTACCCCAAAATTATGAGTGAGTAAGCTGAAAACAAGAAAAGTTAAGATTTTCCCAGTCATCCAGTTAATAAGTGGCAGAACAAGGATCACCACCCCACAAGCAAAGGTTGCCCGCACTGCCTTCCCCAACAGCACCACCAACTGATCACGCATTCCCAGAGATGGCCCAGTTCTCAGATCCAGTGTCTACCTAATAAACGTAGCGTGGTGGGAACTGAGAACTCTACTCCAATGAAAAAGAGTCATAAATCATTAGCCAACACGCCTACAAATTAGGACAATCTACTTTTAGGTTCCACTTGACGTCTCACTACCTGCTTGCCAATGCTCACAGCCTAGACACAAAGCTCATGTGTTACATAAATTGATGAATTGGTAAGCAGTGATTATCCCTGGAATCTCATCTTCTCTTTCCTTTTCTCTCGCTATTCTCCTTACCACAAATATCTTTAATTTGTCCATAAGTTCAATATCAAAGAGACGTCTTTGAGTTTTGCAAAACTGTGCATTTTTTTGCATGTTTGTCTTCCATACGTTGTTTTGGATCAAAACACAGTAAGTCAGCAAAGGCTATCTAGAAATAAATATAAACAAGCCTTATAAAGCCAGTATTATGAGTAAAAAATCTTTTATCTATAGAATTTTATAGGTTATAAAAATATATTTATTTATACTATACATAATACAGTGTGTATGTGTATAACTTTTCTCCCCCAAAATTTAACTACTGCTTAACTACTAACAACTTTACCAATAACGTAAACAGTTGCTTAACACGTATTTTTATATTATGTGTATTATCTACTGTATTCTTACAATAAAGGAACCTAGAGGAAAAAATGCTGTAAGAAAATCATAAGGAAGAGAAAATATATTTACTGTTCATTAAGTGGAAGTGTCAGAGAAGACTAAGCAGGGGCCACAACTTTCATCCTCATCAGCTGTTAATGAGCACCCGCCCCTCCACACCAGAAAGATCATGCTCAGAGCTGGACCTCCCATCCCTGCCCATCAAGAGCCAGGAACCCCCTTCCCTACTTCAGGGGACAGCAGAGGCGGAGTGGGGAACTTCATCCCCACCTTGTTCTCCTGCTGCAGCGGTGTTTACAAAAAAAAAAAAAAGGACAGCTTAAATAGATTTAAATATGATTTGGGATCTTATAACATAATACTAAGATGTCCAGAATTCAATCAAAAATCACTTATCTCACCAAGAACCAGGAATGTCAAAATGAATGAAAAAAAAAATCAATAGAAACAGACACTGAGATAGAGTTGAGGGCAATACCTGAGAAAGATTTTAAAACATGGTCAAACGCTTCAATGAGCAGTTATGAACATGCTGAAAATAGCCTCAGTAAAGAAACAGAAAGTCTCAGCAAAATACAACTCTCTGGGCTTGGCGCCTGTGCTCAGCGGTTAGGGCGCCAGCCACATAACCGGGCCGGCAGGTTCGAACCGGGCCCAGGCCTCCTAAACAACAATGACAACTACAACAAAATACATCTCACGGGTCAGAGCTGGGGTTTGAGGCTATCCCTAACTGGGAAGGAGTCTGAGAAAATGTTTCTGCTCCATCCCTTTGGGGAGAGGGACACAAGGGCAAACGGGGGTTGGAGTCATCTAGAAACCTACTTACAAAACACTTTTACCATCTGCTGCTTGATTCTGAATGAGCTAAGTTGTCTTTTCTGTGTATTTTCTGATCTGTTCTTCTGGTATTTGTTGTATAAATTCGTGTATGTGACTTCTAATCCTTTGGGAAAATAAATAAGAAGAAAATGAATTATTGCTTCACAGGCCAGTGGTGATTGGTAATTTCTGACAGATGGTCCCCGTGGGAAGAGACCATGGATGCTGGAGTGACCCTTCCACTTTCACATTGGGATTTTAATTACTGATTTTAAACAAGCTATTAAGGGGTTAATATTTCAGGGTAAATATATGGATGTTTTTAGAAATTGTCATAGCAAAGGTTGTGTGCTTTCTATGACAGCATAAACCATAACAAGCCTTTTTCCTAAAGTGACTTTGAAACACATCCACTCAAGCAAATTGATGTTCCCCTGACTGCCTCCGACTGCCAGGAATGACATCACGAGTCAGCTTGGACAGAGAGGCACTTTCCATTTTGTAAGAGAGCACTGGCACTTCCTATAAAGAAAAAAAAGAAGAAGAAGAAGATGTTCCGGATAACTAATATTTACCCAGGAGACGGGGCTGAGCAGAGGGTGGAAATATAACTGGATGCTTCTAAGAACAGACAGAGTCCCACTGTTTCACACAGTGGCTCTGTGGTCTGGGGCCTGCTCATTTTTAACAATTTAATAATAATTAAGGATATAATGAAAATATTCCAACGATGTATCTTTTTTGTGGCACTGTACCATCGGAGGTTTTATTTATTTATTTATTGCAGTTTTTGGCAGGGGCTGGGTTTGAACCCACCACCTCCGGCATATGGGGCTGGTGCCCTACTCCTTTGAGCCACAGGCGCCGCCAAGGTTTTAAGAAAGATGCGTACTTGTAATAGGAGAGTGAGGCTCTTCTTAGGGAGAGGTGAATAAAGCTAGGGAATCAGGCAAGGGTTTTTCTGTGCAAAAGAAAATAAAGCTAGAAGGACTGGCAGGTGGAGAGAAATTTTTCTAGGAGAGATAATAGTCACTAGAGGAGGGTGATCAGGCTCAGAATCCTAGAAGCTGGTCTCCCAGGGGTGTTCTTGCCAGGTGGGAGAGAAAGGCCTGGCTGTGGGAAACCGTGTTCTCCCCTCGATGGTCATGCTAAGAGCTCAGGAGAGCTAGAGGCCTGATTCGGGTATGTCACCCTGAGTGCGGGTTACTGAGGCCACCTCTGAACAGCCACTACTGAAGCACTAATAGGAATTTAGTGGCAAGGCTCTTGTCTCAATAGCTCTAAGTGTCTTCCTGCAAGATTTAAATGCCCAGGAAAGAGCACCCTGTCACTACATGTGGGACAGACGCCCACCTGCTGCCCCAGAAGTCTTGGTTTTGCAATCTCATTAAGACTCAGAAAAATTGGGGCTGAGATGGCCAAAGATGGGGTCATTCATGCTGCTGAGGCAAAACCACAAGTGTCCCATACGCTTGTGGAAGTCTCAGCAGACTGAGCTAATTACAGGAAGGTCAAATCAGAGCGTTTAGAGTTTAACACAAACTGGGCAAATTATGAAAGGTTAGAAGCAGGGAATAAACACCATCAGGGAAAAAGGAGAAAGTAGGCAGCCTGCAGGCTTATTCTTAGCACATGTGCCAGGCACTCTACTGGGAGCTTAGCCGCCTTACCCCCCTCCTCACAGCGGCCTCCTTGAGGGAAAAACAAAGGTGCATCTCTAGTGCACAGGAGAAGAAGGCACGCTCCAACTCAATTATAGGATGTTCTTAAAATCACACAAAGAGTACAGAGATGAGGAAGCTGGGGGTCCCAGAAGGGCGACTCCCCTGCTGAGCGTCAAGGAGTTAACAAGTCGCAGAGAAAACGCACAAACCTCAGTGTAACTCCGACCCACCACCTTCCAGGGCTGTCACCCATCAGCCCAGTCCTGAGTCCCTCGGGAAGATTTCTTCTTGGAGAACAAAATTGGGTCTGCTCCTAAATACACAACAAACAAATGAAGTATTTGTAGAAGGTTCAAAGGCGTCTGGATTCCCCATGGGGAGATGCCAGCCATCACCCAAGGACTCTCCAATGTCTCGCTGGAATGCATAAACAGACGCATTTCCTGGACCAGAAGTACACTAACAGAAAACAATTTCAGCAAGTATTTGATGCCACAGTGGCGGGAGTGGAAATCAGCAACTGGTTAAATTTCCACGTTAATTCCTTACACTTTGGCTGTGCTACAGTGTATGAGTCATTGAGCAGATTTTAGTTTTCAATCCTAAGCATAGTAATGTATTATATAGTTTCAAGTTGAAGCTTTTAAAGACAGAGTCAAAATTAAGACCGTTTTTAATAAAAAGGCTGAAAATTATTACATGTCATCTTGATGCTTTAAACTATATATTTAATGTTTTATTTCTTATATCAATTATTGGTATGAAATGTTATCTATTTGGCACTTTTTTCAATGCAGTGCATTCAAACTATATTCTTTAGTCCTCGTATTAATTGAAAATATCCCACTATATCTGATTTTGTGTGCAGGAACTGTACTCTTGTAACAATGACAGTATTCAATTTTAAAATCTCTACTATATTATTGTATAGGGTATAATTTGTGCCCAAAAGCTTTTGTGAATATTTCTACAAAATGTGATTCTTTTATGTGGGTTTCATCATACCATTGATCTCCAAAAACTGAAATGCATGTCCATGTCTCCCCTGCCTTTACCAAACAATTCAACTTTTAAAATTACTATTTCTAAGTCCAATGCAACCCAAAGAAACTTGCATCTGGCTGTGACGGTGAGAGGCCTACACAAAGCCTTGGAGGGAAAAGAATGGGGAACAATGGGTCTGTGACTCCTGCGTTTTATTTCTGGAGCCTCTGTGATCATTTCTCAATGTGCAATGCCTGTAAAGGAAGCAGGCTTGAGTATTGGAGAGTCGGGTCTCCAGTGCTAACCTCATTTCCTCTCTGAAATGGGAATAATGATTCTCCTCTCTCGGTTCTTTGGATCCCTGTCCTAGTAGAAGACCTGCCATCTATGCAACTGGTGTTTTTTAAAATAATGTGAGTTGTGAAGGGAGCTAAATGAAGTTGAGTTACTATATGATTAAGAAAAATCTTAAAGAACATGCATGTGCTTCATAGGTGACAAAGCAAAGTCACATATGTGTTCTCATTTGAAGGATTCAAAGATCCTGTGTGGTAGAGAGGAGAGGTAGCTAAGAACATGGGTTTAGACCCTGCCGCCACTGCTAGTAGCATGGTGACTTTGGGCAAATTACGTTACTGCTTTGCACCCTAATTTCCACATCTCTAAAATGAAAACTATAATAATGTAAGCATTTCGGGAGGAGGATAAAGTGGCTAAAGATGAGTCAAAGAGCACATGCTCCATGCTAAGTGCTTAAATGGGAATCAACCATCATTGCCCTCATCATCACCACTGCCATCACCAAAACCATCATCATCACCACCACCATCATCACCACCACCATCACCACCACCGCCATCACCACAACCACTATCACCACCACCGCCATCATCGCCACCACTGCCATCATCACCACCATCACCACCACTGCTGTCATCACCACCACTGCCATCACAACCACCGCCATCACCACCACTGCTATCATCACCAACACCCATCACTACCACCGCCATCATCATCACCATCATCACCACTACTGCCACCATCAGCACCACCATCAGCACCACTACTTCCACCATCACCACCATCACCACCATCATCATCACTGCCATCATCACCACCGCCATCATCACCACTGCCATCATCACCACCATCATCTCCACCACCACTGCCATTATCACAACCATCATCATCACCACCATTGCCATCATCACAACCACCACCACCACTGCCATCATCACCACCACTACTGCCTTTACCACCATCACCATCATCGTCACCATTGCCATCATCACCGCTGCCATCACCACCACCACCACCATCATCATCCCACCATCAAGCACCATTGCCATCATCATGACTGCTAGCATTATCACACCTACCGTGCCCATAAGGAATCTAAGATTTTGAGTGGTGGATACTGTGGATTGCCTTGTGTGAGTCCCATACCAACCTACCATAGTCTGAAAAGGTAAAAACCCTTTCAAGTCTGCATTAATGGAGTCAAGAGTATGATTTCTATTCTACTATCTGCATACATTTGTCAAAGATCAATGTATTTGCTTTACTGATGCAGAGGTTAACAAAAGAGTATGATTCTGGAGCTGGATGACCTTTGGTGGTTCAGTCTAGTGGTATATTTTTTGGAGTTGTTCCCAGAAATGCAAAGTAAATTCTGAGTGTTCCGAACTCCCTATGATACTGTGTGGCAGAGAGGAGAGGTAGCTAAGAACATGGTTTTACACCCTGCCTCCACTGTTGTGTTGTAATATATCTCATTTCCTTGGACCAGGTAGAGACTATTCTGTTGTCCGCAACTAAAAAAATGAGTCAGTTTGGCAGATAAATGCTCTTTTCTTTAACCATAGGCATAAACTGTGAAGGCCAGACCAGATTTCTGACTCCCATGTTAGGACTCATTTCACTACATCATGGGAAGAGAAAGGAAAACCAGGCAGCTTTACTCTGAATTCATTCACTAAGTCTGTGATACGTGATGACGTCCCTACTCTGATCAGGAACCATGCTAGGGACTGGCACTGCAGCTGAGCTCACATGCAGCTAAGTGACATGCCCCCAAAGAGCTTCCAATCCCTTGACAAGCAAAACTAAAGCAAATAATAAAAATAATATGTGATATAAGTATTTTAACAAAATAATATAGTGTACAGTAGAAGCAGAACAGAGAAAGCAAATATCTTAGGAAGAGTAGGGTAAGCTACTCAGGTGAGGGGCTAGGAGGAGATGGACAGAGAAGAAGGAATAATGAGCAAAGGAAATAGATCATAACAACCCATGGCATTAGCAGGGTTGTTTTAATATTCAAGCAAAAATCAATATGATTTTATTACAAAATTGGGTTGCTGTAAAATTGTTGTACTTCATAACTGTTTTGAACCATCTTGGCTGGAGTATTTACAATAGGAGATTAAATAATCAACAGAGAAGCCACAGGCTGTAAATTAGTCAAATAAATGCATATGGCTATAAAACATTTTGGCTTATTTAATCACATTAATATAAACTGTCATTCTCTGTAGAGGAACACCAGAGGCCATCATGAATTATAATTGTGCAGATCCTGCATCCAGTCCTGAGCACTTGGGTGTGCCGTGTGCTGCTCTAGACTGAGAACACAACAAGATTCTAGCACTGGACAAACTCATGTTGAAGGAAAGAGTTTTTCATATTACTTTTCTTAAAAGATTCACTAACCATTAGTAAGAAGAAAAAATAGCCAACTTCCCTTCCCCAAGCCTTTGCAGAATTTTGGACACCTGTTATTCCAAGTAGCCTTCACCTCTTTCCTGACACCTGAGATCAGCATGCCAACTGCCGACAAGCTTACCGTCCTTCCCTTCCCACCCTCGTCCCCACCTGGTCCCAGCTCTTAGGCATTTCTCAAAAGTTTTCTTTGGTTCTTAAGCCCTATTTTTTTTTTATATTCATTGTTTCTTAAGATCTCAGAGGACATCACAGTATGTTGTGGTGGAAATACCAAAGAAATAGGAATCAGGTATTCTGAGTTCTTACAGCTTCGAGTCCTTAGCAAAGTCACATCCTCTCTCCAGTTCTCATCCCCAATGGGAAAATGAGATAGATGATTTCCCAAGTTCCTTTCAGTACCAACAACCTGAACGCCTGCATCTTTGGGAACCAGGGAGTTTTTTTTTTTTTTTTTTTTTTTTTTTAGAGAAAGAGTCTCACTTTATCACCCTCAGTAGAGTGCCGTGGCATCACAGCTCACAGCAACCTCCAACTCCTGGGCTTAGGCGATTCTCTTGCCTCAGCTTCCTGAGTAGCTGGGACTACAGGCGCCTGCACAACACTCAGCTATTTTTCTGTTTTGCGGTTCAGCCGAAGCCAAGTTTGAACCCACCACCTTCAAAGTATATGGGGCTGGTGCCCTACTCGATGAGACAGAGGCACCGCCTAGGATTTCCTTTCAAATGCAGATATAACTGTGTTTGCTGAGAATAATTGAGATGGACTCTTTAGAACATGGGATTGTGAAGCTTGTTTATGTGTATAACCAGGTGACATGGAACTGAGTATGGGGCTTCTCCACCTCCGCTCTAAGGAATTAAGGGAAGGGGGAAGCCCAGACAAATTCCAAAAATTCCGACTATAGAAGTATTTGGGGGGTCAACTGGATGGAATAAACTGTATACACTAACCTTATAGAATTGATAACCCAAAATAATAGTAACTATTAGTAATGAAGCATAAATTTAATATTTTTTTAATTTGGCCAGCTGGTTTTTATAGGCTTCTGTTGTCATCTTGAGCAACAGAACATTTTTTCAAATCTAAGGCTGAATAACACAGGCTGAAATTAAATCACAAATGCGGTCTGACCATGATGACTTCCAGGGACTGATGGGGACCCCGCAGTGGTCAAAAAATCTGGTTCTACATCTGGTTCTGGATCTTGTTGCATCCTTATTTGTTGCAGAATTATAGGGAAGTCTTGAACTCTGAACTCATGCCAGCTCTCAGCTCAGGGCTGTTGTGAAGTCCAGTAAGTGAGAACATTTTGGATGCTGTAAAGAACTGACATCTATGGAGAATTCTTATTGTCTGGGAATCCTGGTGATTCAAGCTTTCTCTTAGACTCAAAAGGTACTTTAATGGATAATCCTCTATTATCTCAAATATTGAGGTAGATGCTTTAAATGTATCTTGATTCTCACAAGACTCCTCCTATCCCTGTTTTACAGATGAGGAAACTGACATTCAGAAAGATGAACTAACGTTCCCAGCTTTATACAAGTAGTTCGCAAAAGCACAGGCAAGATGCGAGCTCAGATCTCACTGGCAAAGGAGAAGTTGTGTTTATGACAGTAGATCCTTTTGCAGGTATAATCGCTTTTCAGAATACAACTGGGGATTTTTTATTGATTTCCAAGTGATAAAGGAGGCAAGAGCTATTATTTGTCTATAGATGTCCAGCTCCAGCATGGACATCTGAGTCGGTACTGTGTCACCTTCTCCACATCCGCAGAAGATCACAGTTAGTCCCTCACCGGTGCTGTGGTCCCCACCAGTGCCCACTCTCACCGGAGACTGCAGAATTATGGTGACAGACTAAGAGTGCCCTACACGTTCCCAGGCCTGGTACACCACATTGGTCTGGGGTATTCAGCTCCCTGGGTTGTTACAACAATGTCTATCCCCCCAAAACATACTTGGCAGAGCAACCCTCTTGGTAAGTGAAGGGGTTCAGAACATGCCACCCCTAAATCTGACACTTTGACATATTGATTCTCTTGGTCCAAAGGCACTTGAGAAACACCAGCTGCAGGAAAGCCTTCCTGACTTCCCTTTCTACCTAAAAGTAGTTCATAAAATTTCCCATGAGAAAGGTGCCCTCCTGTACCAGGAAGAGGAGGACATTCTTATCACCAAAGACTGGGGGTCAACGACAAAATGGACCTACAAAAACAAACCTACTGAAATAACCCTTATCTTCCATTAGTTTCCCTCATGTATTTCCTAGCCACCATCCCACAATTTACTGCCCTTAATCCCAGGCCCTTTGTCTTGTCATAGCCCCACAATTTATCATCCTTTGTATGCAAAGGTATATACATTGGGGTGAGGGACTAACAGCTGCTTGAGGTCTTAATTTTTCTTTTGGCAACTCCTATGTACATGTAAAATATTAAATAGAATTTCTATGCTTTTTCCTATTAATCTGTCTTGTGTCCATTTAATTCTTAGGCCCAGGCAGAGAAGTAAGAGGATAGAAGGAGGTTTTTTTCCCCTCGATAAGTATATGAAAAGATTAATAATGTTCCAGCTAACTGAGAGGTGAAGGAAAGCCAGGGCCCACCTCGGCAGGCTTCCACCTCTCAGCCATTCAGCAGTGACTTCCCCAGGCCACCAGTACAGGTCCTGCGGACAACATCAGATGCACCTAACACCAGCCTCTGCACTCAGGGAATTTACTGTCAGACAGTAGAGATGAGACAAGGCAGATGGTAATTGCTCTCCAATGAATATAAATTTCTGGGTCAATAATGTTTCTCATTTCTATACAAGAGAAAATTGTATAGAATCAAGGATTTTTGTATTGATTTCCAAGTGATAAAGGAGGCAAGAGCTTTTATTTGTCTATAGATGGTCCAGCTGTGGCATTTGCTGAGTCTGTACTCTCTGTCACCTTTCCACACCTGCAGAAGATGATGCATTTAAAAATATGATAAAGAAAAAGAATGAAAGAAGACATTTTTTAAAATTAATAAACAACAATTTGTCTGATTGGGGAATTAGTCTGACATTCCTTTTATCCTTGGCTTAAAACTGAAGGCTAGGATGACAGCTGTTTGCAGATTGGAGATAGTGAATGTCCCACAACTCTTCCCTTTTGTACCACAAAGAGTAGAAGACTGCCACTGTGGCAGCTCCAGAATTTACAATGTCCACTGATGTCTTTCTTTCTCAGAATATAATTCTTTATAGGAGAAATAAAATGAAAACAGTAGAACTAAGGAATCCTATTTCCAGAATCATACCATTGTTCCCTATTAAAATGTCTGTTGGTGATATTATAAAATGTCTAGTAGCAACTTCTCATTTGGCAAATGAGGAAACTGAGGCTGTGGGACAAGAGATGGTTTCTAAAATCACACAGCTAATCAGACAGGACTAGAACATCCTGTCTATTTGAATTCATATGGTCCATAAATCAGTTTCTGTCAACCTGCAGAGGGGACCAAGGATGAAATAAAAGGAAGGAAGAAAAGAAGGAAGAAAGAGACAGAGGGAGGGAGGGAGGAAGGGATGGAGGAAGAGAGGGGAGGTGGGAGGGAGAGGAAAGGAGGGCTGGTGGAAGGAAAGAAGGGTTCATATTTGGTCCTACTCTTTTAATGCTCACCAGTGTATCCCACATTTCAGAGTGCAATAGAGACAAAGGCCTAGAATAGGGAAAAGTGTTTTATGAGATGTCTCTTCAAAATCTCACCTTTTCAGGGAGCTAAAACTTGCATCCCTGCCTAAGGTCAGTAACCCATGGATTACTGTTTTTTGTACCACAGGAGATGGGTCAACTGACATGTCCAGGCAGAACCCACAAGATTATCTTTACTGGAGATGGGTTTAACAGCAATACCCTTCAGCTGAAAACTCCCCTTTAAAGCTCTGTAGCTCTGCTTATAGTCAGGATGATGGTACTTAAAGATGTGAGTCCAACATCCTCCCTCTTTGCCGTCCAATTAATAAACTTCTCTTTTCTTCTTTCCTTCTCCTCAAATTATTTGTTCTTGTTCTTCATTTGGCCATGAGGATAAATCCTGAAGTTTTGGTAATAAGAGTAGGAAAAAGATGAGACTCGTGAGATCTGTATTATTTGCAATTTCTCAGTAGATTCCTTTCATTGGAATCTTCAGCTGGAAGCTCACTCAGCCCAGCCCAGCTGTTGTGTTGTGATGCTGAAGAATAAACAGAGTGCACCCATAACCTTCTATGCTCTAGACCCACCCTAACCCCTAAACAGGGTCATCCTCAAACCCAGGAGAGGCCCCTTCTCTGAGCCCCAAGGTTTAGAAGCCTCCCCAACCCTCCTCTAGCCACATGCCTCCCCAGGAGGACATGTCCCTATCTCAGAACCTGCATTATCCTTTGTAGACCATGCTCTAGGTTCTGGTTCTCTTCCCAGGCATCACTGAGCCCACACACCACCAAGAGGTGGTCAAAGGGGGGCTGTGACCAGAATGAGCTGAGCTAGGACACACAGGCTGGGAGATCCAAATATAGACTCATGACATGAGTCCTCCACAGGTGTGAGGAGAGCCATGTTGGGCTACAGGTCATGGTCCAGAAACAAAATCTTCTTAACTATTATGTTTGATGCCACATTTAGTTCAAATCTAAATTCTAACCTGGTTTTCTAGGTCATCATGAATGAAGGTGCATTTCTCATTGTGAAAACCTGGAGCACATGATTCAATAATGCGTTAGCTTGATTTCCATTGTTTGAATAGAAGGTACATGGTGAGTGGGCCTCCATTGTACTCTTGCCCTGGGCCCAATAAATGAGGCTTCGAGTTGTCTTCTACCTGAAAATGCTTTCCTTCCTGTGGAAAAACACAGACTCTCTGTGAGTTCTAGTGTTCTACTATCAAACCTGAACCCAGCCATTGTGAAGAAGAATGAACATGAATGTTTCTTCCTATTCTTCGTGTTGTCTCCCAGGAAGAAAATGCTCTGTTACCATAACACCCCAGAGAGATGGAGTGGGTTTCCTGATATACCTCATCCCTTTTCCTATTGAGATCAAATTTCTCAAGGAGAACAAGAATCCTCTTCTTTCCACCATGCATAAGTCCATTATCTGTGATCAGATTGGTAAGTCTGTTTAATAAATGACAATATAAATGTAAAAAAATAAAACAAATTGAATCCAGATATCAAAATATATAGCCAAGAGAAAGTCAACTCTAAAAATAAAAGGATGATTTGCTGTTAGGAAGTGAATATTAGTAGGTCAAAGGAGAAAAAAAATCACAAAGATGAACTTGATAGGTGTTCATTTGATAAAAATCAAGATTAGTAACTGTTAAAGCTCTTGGTAAACTGAGCATAGAATGATACTTCCATAACAAGACACAGAATATGTCAAACCAATATTAGCCAGAAAGTAAAACACCAGAACAGGCTCCAGAGGGGATGCTGAGTAAGGGCTCTGTGAACGTGCTGTCTGCACACCTGCCTCTGCGTCCCCACCTCCACTTTTCTCCCTAAATTTGGGGGTAAAAAAGGGTTCTGTGATTTAAAAAAATTTTAGAAAAATACACATACTAATCCTTATTTTTGAGTACAATACCTATTCAGAATAGTGGAATACATTATAAAAACTCTTGAAATGCCTATAGTAAACAAAACTTAAAATCTTTAACCCTAAACAATTTGACCATGGAAGCTTTTGCTGTTAACATCCACAGGAATGGACTACCATTGAACACATTTTGTGAAAGAACGTGCAGAATATTATAGGACCAACTGAGCATCTCGCCCCACTTTTATTTATACATTTCTAAATAAAAGGAGAAAGAATAATAGGAATGAGTATTGAAGATGAAAAGATGAACTATTGCTATTTGGAGGTGATATAGTTGTCTATCTAGAAAAACTAACAAGTCTAATGAAAATTAATCAGAGTTTATCAATATGTCCAATTATGGAATAAAGTACAATAATATCTAGCACTTCTATAAGCCAGAAATAATCTGTAATAGCATAAAAATTTTTGAACTACATGGCAACAAAATATGTACATATATATGTTATACTGAAGAATAGCCATAATGAAAATAGACAGTATATATAAAAATTAAAACTATGCTCCTTCACTGAAAAAAGCACGGAAGAAGAGCTGAAAAATTTAGAAATGTAGCAGATTGCTCTTTAGAAAGAATTACTATGTAAAGAGAGTGGTTTTTCTCAAATTAACTCATGAATTTAAAATTCTTTCAATCCAATTTCTAAGGGGCTTTTTTAATTTTTCCCAAAGTATTTTAATATTTATCTTAAAGATTGTATAAGACTAAAAGAGTTTTTTATTAAATAAATAAAGGAAATACTTTACTAACTATTAAAATCTAATAATTAAAACACCGTGACCCTGGGTTTGGGCTAGACAGATAACAAAGACCAGAAACAGAACAGTAAATGCAGAAACAAACACAACTATAATTCAGAATTTAGTACAACCTAAATATTCCATCCACGTAAAAAAAAAAAATACAATAAGATATAGTCCATACAGTCTTGGGGCAACTGACTAATCCTTTGGAAAATAAGAAATCCTTTCATCTTCCCCATTCTTTTAAAATAAACTTTAGCCAAATATAAGATTTTATTATAAAAACAGATTACATTTATATATACCTTAAGTAAGAACATTACAAGTAGAAATATAAATAAAGAGAAAGTTAGTAGATATAGGTTTAAAATTCAATATAGAATTTATCTATAAATTGATACCCTGTTTAAAAACAACACCACAATCTTCCTTCTCTTCCCTGCACACACTGGAAGAAGCCTAATGTCACCAGCTAGAGAAGGGCAGCCAGGAGAGCCTCCTAAGCGTACTGGCGAAACTTATTAAAGGTAGAGTATTAATGTCTTTATATAGTGATCAAGGAAATGCCATGAAGGATATCTGTAACAGTATGATCAAAATATTTCTGAATGTATATGAATCGTGCCCTGTGATTGCACCAATGT
>CAUYON010185466.1:0-10816 GCA_963573935.1 Arctocebus calabarensis
TCATATAGTAAACGAGAAAATATCATGAATGGTATGTCAATCAGGTTGATAAAATATCTCAGATTGCATGTGAAGCCCCTACACTGTACCCCATGGTTGAACTAATGTACACAACTATGATTCAATAAAAAAAAAAATAAAATAGAGGTTTGGGTTTTGAGTCCTCATGGACAAAGAAGATGAAATTTTAGGTCTGTATATGGCAAGGGATTGGAAACGACAGCCCTTCCTTCACTATAATGGATGGACTTAAAAAGACACAGCATGGCTGGGCATGGGAGCTCATGCCTGTAATCTTAGCACTCTGGGAGGCTGAAGTGAGAGGAGCGCTTGAGCTCAGGAGTTCGAGACCAATCTGAACAAGAGACCCTGTCTCTACTAAAAATAGAAAAATTAGCCATCATCATGCAAACCTGTAGTCCCAGCTACTTGGGAGGCTGGGCAGGAAGATTGTTGGAGTCCAGGAGTTTGAGGTTGCAGTGAGCTATGATGACATCACTTACCACTACACTCTACCCCAGTCAACAGAGTGAGACTCTGTCTCAAAACAACAACAACAAAAAACATACATCTTATGGGAGAGAAGCAAAGAAACTTGTTAGAGAAAGCCTGGGTCTTGATTGAGAAAAGAAATGTACTATTATCTGAGAATTCTAAATCACCTACACTGTTCAAATACTAAAGTAAAAAGTTTAAAGGACTGCATTACTATCAGATCCAATATATGTTTAAGGCAAAAAGCATTGTTAAGAATAAAGAGGGTTATGACATTATGATAAAATGAACAATTCAGCAGGCAAATAATAATTCTGAATCTGTTGTACCTAACAATATAGCCAAAAATTTACAAAGTAAAAGCTGGCAAAATTTTAAGGAGAAAGCGACCTATCTGCAAATAGAGTACTTTGACTAGAGTAGCTGATAGGTCAACTAGACCAAAAATTAGTAACAAGAGTAAAGATTTGAATAGGCAAATAAAGGTTTGAATAAAGATAAAAATTCTATGCTTAATTTAATAACACATTTTTAAAGTACCTAAGAAAATGCTAAGCCATAAAAAAAGTTTCACATGGACCTTCCCCCCTCCCCCCCGCCCAAATAATATGTTCGGAAACTGAAGAGCACATTTTCAAATAATTCTGGGAACAAGGAAAAAAACAGCTATATCTATAGCTGAACAATGAAAATATTGGGTTGCCAATACCAAAATTTTGTGATTCAGCTAAAACAGTTGTAAAAGAGAAATCTACATTTCATATGCATGTATCACAAAAATACTCAATAAGGGTCAAACTCAGGAAGGCAGAAAAAGAACAGAGTAAACCCTATGAATGAAGAAATAAAGACATGAGTTAATGAAACACAGAATACCTAGTGATATTAAAAATTTCTGCAGGTAAGTCCAAGAGTGCCTTTATCCTTATAACTGAAAAGACAAAAATATTTTTATAAGCTAATGTAAATGAGTGGCTATTTTAAATTGCACATGTATTTTATGGACACTTTGTATAATAACAATATTTTAAAAACTCACCAGCAACTCTGAGCTAGTTAATCCTCAAAACCACTCAATGAGGTAAGTAGTAATATTGCACCCACTTTGAAAAGGATGAAATTGGGACACAGAGACTCTGGTTAAGTACTAGCTCAAGGTCCTACATAGTAAGTGGAAGCCAAAATTTGAGCACAATTTCGCTGATCTAAAAATCTATGATCAAAAACAAACAAACAAACAAAAAAGCCTATGATCAACTACTCTAGTGCCTTTAAGAAATACCCTAATTTTAATTTGGGGATAACTATAGATTCATAAACAGTTATAAGAAATAATATAGAGGGGTAACATATATCTTTCACTCAATTTCCCGCCATGGTAACACCCTGCAAAACTATAGTATATCACAGGAAATTTACATTAATACAGTTCACTGACCTTTTCTAGATTTTACCCATTTTATATACACTCAGGCATATATATGTATATTTAGTTCAATGTAATTTTATCATAGGTGTAGAAGAGTTCTTTCACAAACATTCTTTGTGCTACTTTTTAACAGCTATGTTTCCTTCCCCCTTTACTTCTTTAATTCCTGGCACACAACTCTGTTTGTCATCTCTTTGTCATTTCAAAAATGCTAGATAGGCTCAGCGCCTGCGGCTCAATGGGCTGAGGCACCAGCCATGTACACCTGAGCTAGTGGGTTCGAATCCAACCCAGGCCTGCCAAACAACGATGGCTGCAACCAAAAAATGGCTGGGTGTTGTGGTGGGCGCCCATAGTCCCAGCTACTTGGGAGGCGGAGGCAGGAGACTCGCTTGAGCTCAGGAATTAGAGGTTGCTGTGAGCTGTGATGCCACAGCACTTTATCCAGGGTGACGGCTTGAGGCTCTATCTCAAAAAAAAAAAAAATGCTAGATAAATGGAATCATACAGCATGTAAACTTTTGAAATTGGTTCTTTTCATTTTACATAATTCCCTTGAGATCCACTCAGGTTATTGTGGTGTCATTAATTGGTTCCTTTTTATTGCTAAGTAGTATTCTATAGTTCAGAGGTACCACCTTGTTTAACCATTTTCCCATTGAAGAATATCTGGGTTTCTATGAGACAGAAAAACACAAAAGTGTTTTTCCTAGTCTCATACTCAACATAGAACATTTCTGTACCCAATGTAGAGTGGGGAATTTCCTTCAACAACCAATTTTCTGACAATGGCTGTGTTAATTCTAAGACTAACCATCTGGAGTTAGCTTCCATAGGCTAAAGGCTCAGTCCTAGAGTACTGCCCACTTCACGTACCAACCTCATGACTGTGCCTCTAGCACTTCTGGTAGCTCGGCTACAAAATGGAGTCACCACAACTCCCTTCTTGGGCTTAGTTCATTTGTTATAGCAGCTCACAGAACCCATGAAAGTGTTTTGCTTGTGTTTACTGGTTTATTATGAAGGATGTTACAAAGGATACAGATGAACAGCCAAATTCATAGAGCAAGGTATAGAGGAAGGAGTGTGAGGCTTCTGTGCCTTCCTGGGGCATGCCAACCTTACGAGTTTAGCAACACAGAACCTCTCTGATCCCTGTCCTTTAGGTTTTTTATGGACTCTCCATTATGTAGGGATGATTAATTAAATCATTGGTCATTGGTGATACAGTCAACCTTCAGCCATTCTCCCCTTCCAGAAGGTCAAAGGGAGGTGGGGGGAATGAAGTTCCTTTCATAATATGTTGGGTTCCTCAGGCAACCAGTCTTTATCAGGAAGCTGTGCAAGGGATCCGAGCTGTCAGTCACTTCATTAGCATGCAAAACACTCTTCTGAAATTCTAAGGATTTAAGTAGTTCTGTGCCAGGAGTGGGGACTAAGACCAAATAATATATATTTCTTACTAGAAATCAAATATCATAAGCTTGTTTGTAGATTTTAGTTATTACAATAAAGCCGTTAAGAATGTTTGTGTCTGTTTTTGTGTGAACATAAGTTTTTGTATCTTCGGGATAAAATGTCCAAGAGTATAATTGCTGGATCATATGGCAAATTCATCTTTAGTTTTGTAAGAAACTGCCATACTCTTTCCCAGAATGATTGTGCCATTTTATATTGCCACTAGCAATGTAGTCTAGTTTCTCTGCATCCTTGTCAGCATTTGGTATTATTACTGTGTTTTATTTTAGCATTCTGATAGGGTATGATACCTCAGTATGGTTTAGTCTGTATTCCCCTATATACTAATAATGTTGACCACTTTTTTATGTGCTATGTGGATATGGTCTGTCATGCTTTTTGCCTATTTTAACTATTTTAAAGATTTTTAACTATTAACTCAATGGCATTTTAAATGAAGGCATTTTGTTAAAACCGAAGTAAACTTGGTTGAAAAATAATAAAGTGGCTTGGCGCCTGTGGCTCAAAGGGCTAAGGTGCCAGCCACGTACACCTGAGCTGGCGGGTTTGAATCCAGCCTGGGCCCACCAATCAACAATGACGGCTGCAACCAAAAAATGGCCAGGCATTGTGGCGGGCGCCTGTAGTCCCAGCTACTTGAGAGGCGGAGGCAAGAGACTCGCTTGACCCCAGGAATTGGAGGTTGCTGTGAGCTGTAATGCCACGGCACTCTATCCAGGATGACAGGTTAAGTCTCTCTCTCAAAAAAAAAAAAAAAAAAAAGTATGAGTTTGTAAGAATCTTGTGTATTTTTCTGGACAGAGTTTTACACTTAAATGTTTTATAATGCTTATAAAAAGAATCTTTGGTGATGTCTGTCTACTTTGACTCTTTCAGGTATTCACGCTTTAAACCACACTGAATTAAACAGGCAGACTGACTGTCGCTATAGGTTCTAATGCTATAGACTCCCACAGCTACCACCTTTGGAAGCTATAATGAAATCATGACCCCAGAGTTTTAGGATGTATAAGCATTTAGTTGTTGTAATGTAACCTATAACCTCTTTGGGATTCCCCCGTCATATGCCTAGTCTAATATCATTCTTGCCATATGACCTCCTCACCACACTGTGAATTAGTCACGAAAATATTTTCTTTTAACTGATGTCCAATGTGGTGCCTGACACATAGAAAGAGCCCTCTGTTTGCTGAACAAATGCTAACACACCACAGGCTCTTAGTGCTCAGACAGACAAGTATCTCTCCGAGGGGCTGTAACATCTTATTGTTCTTTAGGTAAAAGACTTTTAGAACCACAACTTAAGAGTAAAGGCTGGAAAACAAGAATATGCTGAGGAAGCACCAGATATTTTTAACATCTTTCTGCCCCATGTTGGTTTATTAGCTTTTCCTGTAGATTAAGGTATTTTGGAAGACATTTCATACAAAATAAGCCAATAATAAAAAATAATAAATCTTTAGTAAGCACTCAATATATGCCAGACACTCTAACATAAACTTTTTTATCATTAGGATTTCCCATTTAAATGCTAAAGAAAACCTAAAAAATGAGTGTCTTAGCCATTATCAGCAAATGTGTTCCCACAATCATGACAAAAACCTTGCTAATAAAAGCTCTTGAAACAGCCAGCATTCTCTTCCAAGCCCTATCAACAAACCTAGGGGAAATGACAGAGAATACATGCAAAGTGATAAGGAATTGGCTGCAGTCCTTAGATATTAGTGATTCAGAAAGAGGAAATGATGTCTTGAATACAGACAAACAACAAAGGATTCGCAAATACCAGAAGGAGACGTTTATTTATTTATTTATTTATTTTGTAGAGACAGAGTCTCACTTTATTGCCCTTGGTAGAGTGCTACGGCATCACACAGCTCACAGCAACCTCCAACTCCTGGGCTTAGGCGATTCTCTTGCCTCAGCCTCCCGAGTAGCTGGTACAGGCGCCCGCCACAATGCCCAGCTATTTTTCTGTTTTGTAGTTCTGCCGAGGCCGTGTTTGAACCCACTACCTTCGGTATATGGGGCCGGTGCCCTACTCGATGAGCCACAGGCGCCGCCCCAGAAGGAGACTTTTAGAGGCTGAGAAAGATTACTCCTTCCACTCCTCACCCAATAGAAGACTGCTCTCCTTTCTGACTCAATTTTCCAGAAAGCCTATCACTTTATCTTGTTCAGGGGGTTGGAAAGCTGTATATCCTTCATATTCCTGACAAAGAAACACATGATAAAAAAGAAAATAAAGCAAATTCCAGTTCCACTGCCACGGTTAATACCCACTGAGTTTCACATACTGAACTACATTTCCATTTATAGCTGAATTTAAAGCACAGGTCAATAACTGATGGTTATAATGATAGCCATCATTCCTCAAGGAGAGGTAAAATGACATAGACAATACTATTTTCAAAGCCAGAGAAGAGAGCACCTTTTGGAACGTATTCCATATACAGGAAATTTAAAAAATATGATTTGAATATAATGACACAGAAAATTTATTTAGAACGGCTAATCCCAGATCAGCAGAGAAGAAAGAGGTTTTAATTTATGTGTGATACACAAATGCCTACACTGGCATGTATAGGTGTTAATGTGTGCAACAGACAGAATAATGCCACCCACCCCGAAAGATGTCCATATCCTAATCCCTGGAACCTGTGAATATTACCTCACATGATAAAAGAGATTTCTGATTACGTAAAGGATCTCGAGATGGAGTGATTATGCTGGATTATCTGCGTGGGCCAAATGTGATCACAAAGGTACTTTTTTGAGACAGTCTCATTCTGTTGCCCCAGGCTAGAGTGCCACTGCATCATAGCTCATAGCAACTTCAAACTCCTGGGCTCAAGTGATCTGCCTCAGTCTCCCGAGTAGCTGGGACTACAGGCAACCATCACAATGCCTGGCTAATTTTTTCTATTTTTAGTGGAGATGGGGTCTCACTCTGCTTAGAATGGTCTTAAACTTGTGAGCTAAAGCAGCCCACCCAACTCAGCCTCCCAGAGCACTATGATTATAGGTGTGAGCTATTTATTGTACCAGGCCTAGAAAAATGTCTTTAAGTAATAAACACCTTCAAGATGGAAAACTAATTCTGACAGTGCTATTCAAAATAGTAATTTAAAATAATTATTCAGGCTTGACGCCTGTGGCTCAACGGGCTAAGGCGCCAGCCACGTACACCTGAGCTGGCGGGTTCGAATCCAGCCCGGGCCCGCCAAACAACAATGACAGCTGCAACCAAAAAAGGGTCAGGCATTGTGGCAGGTGCCTGTAGTCCCAGCTATCTGGGAGGCAGAGGCAAGAGACTCGCTTGAGCCCAGGAATTGGAGGTTGCTGCGAGCTGTGATGCCATGGCACTCTATCCAGGGTGACAGCTTGAGGCTCTTATGGCTTGTTTCAAAAATATATATATATATTTGTCTGTGGAGACCATACAAGAAAATATTTGGAGGCTTATCAGTGAATCATGTAACAAAGGTCCAAAGTAGTATGGTTAACATCATTTGAATGGATCTTTGCCTTAGGCTTATTGTGAAACTGTAGTTTATTTAAAAAGACTGTTAGTACACATTTAAATAATATCAGTGCCACTTCTCTCCTTGAGATTTCAACTGAAGAGTGCTGCACCAGTAACTAACATACCCTAAGATGATGATGATAAGGATTATTGATAGGGTCTTGCTGTGTTGTCCAGGGTAGAGTGCAGTGGCATCATCATAGCTCATAGTAGCTGAAATGTAGGGGCTCAGGGGATACTCTTGGGTCAGCCTCTGCATGCATGCCATCATACCCAGCTAATTTTGCTTCTTGTTATTTTTGGTAGAGACAGGGTCTCATTATATTCTCCAGGCTGGTCTCAACTCCTGTCTTCAAGTGATCCTCTTCCCCTTACCTCCCAAGTGCTAGGATTATGGACATTTGCCACTGCATAAGATTAATTTTTATTAGTGACAATAAACCTGGAAAAACTCATTAAAAGTAAGAATAACAAATCCTAGAGAATATGTATATTTAAGTAATAGATATCAGCAAAACAAAACTACTTCCTCCCCCAGTTACAAAAAACAAGGGAATATACACAGTAGCCAGAAAGTTTGTGTGTAATTTTAAATTGCACATGAATTTGATGGTTACCCAGTATTTGGCCTTTTAATAACCAGCAGTGATAAAGCATCATCTAAAAACCAGCAAGCATAAAGATGACACCTACCCAGCTGTGAATATTATGTGCTACAGCACGCTACATGATACAGCTATTTTAAGCGTTCAAGTGCAATTTAAATGATTAAAAATAAAAGACTTTTATACTGCAGATATTTAAACTGAAAGCACCTCTCAGTTCCTTTAATGTACAATGTAGAAAACATACAAGGTATTCCCTATCATGAGTAACAAACCTCTTAGAAGACGGGAGCATCTTACTCAATTCCCAGTGACTGGTTTTTCCCACAATAGCACAGCAGCAGATGTCTCTCAACTCCGGCAAAGCAGGATGTTTGGAACGACTTGATAAGGGATTAGAGTGCTTTTCTAATTAAAAAAAATTCAATTTATATAGAATGTTTTGGGAACATATCTATAGTGAATAAAGTTCAATTTGGCTCTTTTCCAAATTGGTATAGTTTTTTTAATTAGCAATTTTTTTCATATATTTTATATTCCATCTTTTTCTCTTTAAACAATTACCTTGTCTCAACTTGTTCTACTGTGTCAAGTTTCAGGAATGGCACACCGGCTGATTCTCGGTAGATTGCATCACAGTGCGCACTGCAATCTTTGTGTGTTTGTTTATCCCCAGTGTGCACTGTTCATGTAGAAGTCTCATGTGCACTGGAGTCTGGAGTGTTTTGCGTTGCTTCTTCTTGGGCCACTGTGATAACACTAGTTTAAGATCCGATTGTGCCATGTATGCCAAAATATAAGGCAATGAAATCATCCCATAGGAAAAGAAGAGTTGATTTAGATTCAAATCTTTATGAAGGTCTTTTACATAATAGATGGCGTCTCAATTACTTTATTTTGAACAGAATTCTATCTACTAAAGACACAGTAGCCTGAAACCAGCTCATTCAATGCTTGTTTGGCCAGCAAGTAGGTTTCCTTCCTTAATCTGTTAAAGCAAAAAAAAAAAAGTCAGGGAAGGGGGAGGGGGCGCGGTGCAGCGCATAGAAATTTAACAAAGGTCTAGGAGTATGACATTCCTAGGAGTACAAATTCACCTTTTGAAGCTTTGGATTTTAATAAGCCTTTTAAAAAGCACTCATAAAAACCAAAATAGTAATTTAAAACAATTAAGGAATTTAAAAAAGCAGCTGGCTACATAAGCTTCTACAAATGAGTTTTTGTGGCTTGAGACAAATTTTCTACTAACATAATCATATGGAATTAAAAACTGCTAAATCCCAAACAATTGAGGTAACAAGATGACTGGTTCTAGACTTAAACAGGCACACAAAGAATCACTTAAACATTCTTGCTGCTTTAGTTCATTGAGCACACACACTAGTGCTCAACTACTAGGGAGGGTGAGATAGTGGGGCTATCAAACCAGAACTCATAGCTTCCTGAGTTTAATCTTCCCTCCAGCGGCATCTGTGCCCCCACGCCCCCAAATCAGATATGAGAACAATTAGTTGCACTTGAATACTGAACTTAACTATTATATGGAGCCATGGTGATCCAACACTATTCATTAATTAGTACTGTATAGAGAAGATAATCTAACAGATGTCCAAAGAACCTGTATCTCTTAGACAAGATGATTCATTTCTACTTTAGAACTTGAAAAAGGCTCAAACATATCAATTACGAAGCAAAACAGCTGCGATATTAAGGGATTCCATGTAAAGTATATAATAAATGATTATGTGATATTTGCCAGTAAATTAAGGACAGTGACACAAACAGAAGGAAAATGCCTTCCTTTTCATTTATTTATTAACTTTTTTTTTATAGTCTCAGACAACCTAAGGCAATTCTATAAAATGAAGCATATTTATAGATTTGCCAAATGGTAAATAGAAATAATATATGAGATTGTTTTATCTTTCAAGAAAGAAATGTTAAATTTTATAATTGTAGATATATGAAATGGCAGTTATTTATCTCGGGATTAGTAACTTAATTTACATACACACAATATAAAGTAATTGTCATAACTAGCTAGAAATGATGGTTTGCTTTTACAACAGTATAGAAGTAAACTTAAATTTTCATGCCTACTTTTCTTTTATCCTAAGCAACCTCTTTCTTCCTCTTCTGTCCCTTTCATATTCCCCACCTGTTCACAATCTAATCTCTGCTACCACTTCTTTTCTGACATTGTTTCTCTAGTCTTTATTTCCATCTTCTAGGATACCTTGATTCATTCACATCTGAAGCCTGTTCTTTTGGGTTTATCTTTTCCCTTTCCATATTCTATGACTAATTGCCCTTTAAAAAAAAAGTTAATTTTCCTTAAGACTGGGAAATAAGAAAAAAGGTGGTCATGGGTGTATTTGTGGAGGGAGGAGAACAATAATTCAGAATAGTGTGTGTGTGGGGAGGAACCTCCCATTTTCTAACGCTCTATTCCTGCTGCTTAAGTCTCTTATCCCTCTAAGACAAGTGAGGTAGTATCTGAAACACTCTAGGGTACTGTTTTCCTTTCCCTATAATTTTCAAAATTCATCCTTGTATATAACTGGCTGCTGGGCGGTGCCTTTGGCGCTGGCCCCATATGCCAGAGGTGGCAGGTTCAAACCCAGCCCTGGCCAAAAACTGCAAAAAAACCAAAAAACAAAACAAAACAACAAAAACTGTGGTAGGACAATAAACACTACCTTTTAAAAGCAAATAACTTTGGGAGGCTGAGGCAAGAGAATTGTCTAAGCCCAGAAGTTGGAGGTTGCTATGAGCTGTGATGCCACAGCACTCTCCTGAGGGCGATAAAATGAGACTCTCATCTCTAAAAAGAAATAATAATAAAAATAAAAGCAAATAACTGTACCATATGTGGCTTTTTATTAAATAGTGCTGACTTTATTTTAGAAAACTGACTGCTGTATGTATATAGCTAAATAAGGATTCTAGAAAAATGCTTATTTACAAAGGGAATAAATTTATATAAGAACCTTAAGGACAGGGATTATAGCTGACACTGAATTTTATTCTCTCTAGGAAAGAGCAGGATGTTAACATGTATTTGTTCAATTAACTGGAAACCTAAAGAATATTTGCATTTGAAAGGAGGCCACATATAAAGATAATTAAAAATGACAATTGGCCGGGCGCGGTGGCTCACGCCTGTAATCCCAGCACTGTGGGAGGCTGAGGCGGGAGGATTGCTTGAGCTCAGGAGTTCGAGGCTCGTCTGAGCGAGAGTGAAACCCCGACTCATGAAAAAAATGGAAAAACCCAGCCGGG
>CAUYON010185468.1:0-36105 GCA_963573935.1 Arctocebus calabarensis
GTTTTCATATAGTAAACGAGAAAATATCATGAATGGTATGTCAATTAGGTTGATAAAAATATCTCAGATTGCATGTGAAGCCCCCACACTGTACCCCATGGTTGAACTAATGTACACAGCTATGATTCAATAAAAAAAAAAGATTTTACTATTTCTCTATTGATGTTTACTTAATCTTCTGTGCTTTTCACAGCCAGTTGACAATTACCAAATATAATTTGATGAATTTTTGCAATGTTTTCATCAGTTCTGCTCATTACTGGCTGCCCTGACCTCACTTCATCAATATTGCTTCCTCTTCCTTCAGAAAAACATTTAAAACACTGTCTTTTTCTTCATGGAATTATCCTCCTAAACTTGGACTAATACATCCCTGATTTCACTTTTGCTCATTCCAAGTTTAATAAGAAATTTATGAATGTTTGTTCATTGCTTTAATTCAGGCTCCAACATTCTTGTGACAGCACACAAAAACACACAACAACAATAATGAACCCCACTCAGCAAGAGTCCACCAAACATCAACACAAACACAACTGTGAAACATTGAAATATCAAGGTTATGGAACCTTATTGAATGTTTGTTCAGTGCTGCCAACATAAGCACAAGGTGGCAAGTTTACACATTTAATTGTATATATGACAAAAATTGGAAATACAAGCAAAGTCAGGGGTATAAATAAAATAGATATCCATTGTTCTATCTTCCTAGAACCCAAGCATCTTTCTTCTGTTACGATGCCCTGGGTTTTTTTGTGGAAACCATTGCCCATGACAGCTATTGGTTTGTTGCTGCTGTCAATCAAGTGACTCCTTCTCCCATGCTAAGGAGTGGGTGCATGACTAATGCTGGACCATTCAGACTTTCTCCCTCACCCCCCTGGAACTTGGTTTTTATAAGGAATCATTCAAAACTGCATAGTGACACAATTCTGCCCCCCCCCATTATCTACAGCCTTTGCCGTGTCTATGCCTTCCTACAGGGGTGGCACATACTTTTTCATCCCCAGACCATGTTCCCTGCTTTTGTTAAAAGGATGTCAGCATGTAGAACACTAGTAAAGTCTTTAAAAGTTCTGGTACAACTACATTCACTTGTTCTTATGCCTCTGCCATTTCCACAGAAGAACGTGCTTGGTGGAGCCTACTGGCCCAGCAGAAGTCGGATGAAGGATAGCAAATAGAATTTCCAGATACTCAGATAAATATAAATCGTGGACAGATAACAAACAGTTTTTAGTATGAATATGTTATAAATATTGCATGAGACACATTTATAATAAAAATTATGTGTTGTTGACTTAAAATTCAAATTTAACTGAGTAAGCACCCTGTATTTTTATTTAGTACATCTGGTAACTCCAACAGCAGCGTCACCTCTAGTGAAATTCCACCTAAATCAGCTGATTTGTGCACTTATAAGAAATAAAGAATAACAGTCAGGGGTGGTAACTCATGCCTGTAATCCTAGCACTTTGAGAAGCTGAGGCAGGCGGATTGCTTGAGCTTGGGAGTTTGAGGTTGCTCCAAGCTATGATGCCATGGCACTCTACCCTGGATGACAGAGTAAGACTCTGTCTCAGAAAGAAAAAAAAAGTCAAGAAATAAAGAAACATTATGATTTCATGACCCTGAATTTTGGAGTGGTTAGTTCAGCAACAATGTTTAGTTGGTACATATCACAAAACGACAATGATCTGAAAGGACTATTATTCTTCACTGGTATCTATAACCTGGATCTCTAAAAATCTCTGACTTCTATTATTTCCCAAGTGAGGTTGTACTGTTTTTTTCTTTAATTCTGTGAGCTATTCCATATTCTCCCAATGAATCATTCCCTTTAAAAATCAAGTTAGCTAGTCAATTTCTATTGCTTAAACCAAAAATCCTAATTATTGTGGAGAGGCATTTATAATAAGGAGAAAATTTGAAGGGAAGCTTTTCCTTAGAGGTAAATTGTTGTCCTCTCTGCCTAAGTAATCCTTTGACTTACACATAACCAGCTTAGTTGCATGTTTAGCATTGATTTTTATCTGTCCATATGGTTGCTTTAAAATTACCCTAGGTCCACAAAACCATTTAACGTTAGTTGTGAATATTTTAATGCCTTTATCCTGACTCTCTAAATGGCCAACCAACAGAAAAGAAATAATAAGTTCCAGCATAGGAGAAAAACGTGGTCACTTGGCTTATTTTCCTAACCTCAAATAATTAGCAGTTATTATTTGTATTAAATTCCAAATGCCAATTTTTATGGTGCAAATGAACAACAAATTAGCCTTATTAGTTATTGTTCATTCAACTTGAAGCCACCTATATAAGTGTATTATGTGTGTGAGGTAGTAGTGGGATGTTAGCACTATCAGCTCTCTAATTTCTTAAGTTTTCTTTGGTATAGTTAAAAAAGCTTAAGCCCTATCATTTACATAGGCAATAGACTATGAAACAGTATAGTGTAAATTAGGTTCAGAAATCTACTGGATATTTCTTGAGTAGTATTTGTCTTTAACAACACATCCCCAGGATTCCCCATAAGAGTAAAAATATAAAATACAGCATATAAATGCCATCTTGTAAAACATCAAACATCCATCCAGCTCGGCATTTTGCTTCTGAAAATGCCACTAAAGCATCTTTTGCTGCACAGTGTGGGAGTTTCCAGGATAGATGACAAGACTGGGGAATGTAGGTGGTACAGTGTACTAGATTGAGAGCCAGGAGATATTGATCCTGCCTGGCCACGAGCTCACAACGCAAGCTAATATTCTCTGATATTTGTCTTTGAATCCCCATCTTCACACTTGGTGTAGGGGCTTAACTAATTTTGAATGATAGATGAGTAAACTGATGACAAATTATTTAAATTTCTTTAAATAATTAAAGAGACAAGCCCAGTGTCCTTGTCTGACAATTGGAGGTGATGTACAAAGTTGATATTGGGCAGTATTAGAGAACTGTTATTAGGGTCGAAGAAGATGATGCATGTGAACTTGATCTTTAAACTGTAAGAAGTTCTACAAATGCAGCTATTATTTACCACATGCTAAAACTAGCTAATAAAGAAGTGTTAGCATTCCATGGTATACATATGCCACAATTTATTAATCCATTCATGGGTGGATTGGCACTCCATGACTTGGCAATTATGAATTGAACTCCAGTGAACAATCTGGTGCAAATATCTTTGTTGGAAAGTGATTTGTGGTCTTGTGGATATAAAAGCAGCATTAAAAAAAGATGGAGATTTTACCTCTTTTATGTTTACATGGATGGAGCTGGAAAATAGTCTTCTTAGTAAAGTATCTCAGGAATAAAAAAATACATATATCCAATGTACTCCTTACTACTTTATGAAACCAATTTATAATCACTCACAATTTCATATGAAAGATGAATTACAACTATAGTCCAGGATGAAGGAGGGAAGGAGAGAAGGATGAGAAGGGAAGGGGGTCATTTGACAGAGGGAGGGTCAATGGTGGGACCACACCTATGGAGCATATTGCAAGGGTACAAGTCAAATCTATCAAGTATAGAACACATACATCTTAACACAGTGATTAAATAAATGAAATGAAGTGAAAGCTATGTTAATTAGTTGGATATAAGCACTCCAATTTGTACAAAAAAAATCAACACATTGAATCCCACAAAGGCATAAATGTATTCATGATCTATGTATAGATGACTTAATAAAAGGAAAAAAAAAAGAAATAAAACCAATGGAAAAATCCCCCATAAATTTACAAAATTAAAAAAAAACTTGTAAATAACTAATAGATCAAAGAAAAAGCATCATTAAGTTTTAGGGAAATATATACCAAAGTTATAATGAGTTATAACTTCATAGGATGGCTATAATAAAAAAAAATCAATACCAAGTGATAGGGAAGATATGGAGAAATTAGAGCCCTCATCTATTGCTGTTGTTACAGCAACTTTGGAAACGGTTTGACAATTTCTGAAAATGTTACCATGGAGTTACCATATGACTCAGTAATTCTGTTCTTAGATGCACGTGTAGGAGAATTGAAAATATGTCCACACAAAAACTTATACACAAATGTTCATGGCAACATTATTAACAATCGCCAAAAGTTGGAAACAGCCCAAATGACCATCAGCTGATGAATGGATAAATAAAATGTCATACATCCATATAGTGGAATACAAGTCAGTCATAAAAAGAAATAATATCATGACTCTAAGCCCTCTCTTGTGCCACAGCATCTTATTGGTATCAACCTATAAGCACTGCCTATAACCAAGTAAAGAATCCTTGATTTATTTTATCAAGTGCAGCCTATAAGGATTATCTAGTCTGTATATATGTAAGACTCACAACGTGTTGGCAGAGGAAGGGGCAGAACCAATATGTGTACTTATATTTAGGTCCAACACATTCAGAGTCAGTAACTATTCAAAGTCCAAACTTTCAGAGATCAGTGATGCATGCTTCAACTACAAGGATACGTGCTATTCTTCTGTCCTTCTAATACTGCAAGACCAGGTATCTGGCTAGAACTCTGGACATCACTCTCAGGCCAGCTCTCATAGCAGATCTAATCTACAATAAAGGCCTATGCAGCCACTGAGGAGGGAGAGAGAACATTGGACCTACAAGGAGAACGCAAGAAGGTGGCTCTTGACCCGTATCCCAAAGGATGTGTTTGTATGGTGTGCAAGTTCATAGGAAGTTTTAGTTTAGATAGATTATATAATTTTATATTGGAAAATATGTTGTTACATTGAATAATTGTATAATAATTCTAATTTGAAAAGGTTACTTCTGATTAGTTTCAAATTTATTGCCTAAAAATGTAATGGAGTTCACTTATGGTCTTAGACTCCCAGAACTTTGAAAGCTGAGTAGACAAGTATATTAAAAATGTATACAAAAATTCAAAGCTTTACCCTTATGAGAAAAAAAAGAAGTGTTAGTTTAAAATCTTCTAAGATAAGATGGTAAAAGGGTCTATGGATTTCTATGGCTAATAGCATTCTAGTTATATTTTTGTAACCCCTACATAGCCACAAGGTATAGGTGGCTACTATTATGTATAATTAATCATTCTCCATTTTGGCATTAATGATAAATCACCCCAAAGATATGTATAGAGTTTTTAATCTACCAATGGGCAGAGCTTTGCTAATATGTTCAGTCATTTAGTCAATGCACATTTTGTACCTCTTCTAAAAAGTGGCGTGAAGATGTGAGAGTGTAAAATCATGAGTAAAAGGAATTTCACTAAAATTTTTAGAAACTTAGCTAACCATTACATGACTGGTAATGTGTCAGTAAAATAAAAATAGGTCTTATTTAATTTGTTGTTCTTGTAAACAACAGATGTTGCCAGGTGTTCTGCAGCTGAAATTTGAGTCTCTGAAGCCTTAGACCTTGCAGTAGAATAAAACGAGTAGCAATGATAATTTCTTTTCCACGAGCATTAGTTCCCACTCCTATTAGAATCTGTTTCTAAAGCAAGAAACATCATCCTCAGAAGTGGATATTTGAGTCACATTCCACAAAAACATGATTTCATTTAGGTGCAAATTTCACAGGCGAATAGGGAAATATGGAAACCATAGATTCTTTGAATGTCAGGTGAAGCTAAGGGTAGAGAAAACCCATTGTAAGTATTAGTTGCTCCAATTTCTCTGCCAGGACTGATTATAAATGCTGCACTTATGATGAACCAAACAACTTAAGGTAAGAGGGATAATATTCTATTTAGAAGAAAAGATAAAATGCATGTACAAAACAAGGCAGTGCTTGGTGCCCTGTGTGGTAATATAGTAAAGTCAGGGAAATTGGAATGGGGAAGCCAATAAAAATGACATACTAAAGCAATGCATGGTCAAGAAAAAGCCATCTTCTTTTAATCCTCTTTTAATGAAACAGGAGCAGTTTCTGAACGACACATGTAACTAAAAGTTAGTGCCTAAAGCTTCACTTACCGTTATCCCCTGAGATGCAGCCGACATTTTACTGTGATGGCTAAAGGTGTAAGCTGGGTAAAACATACTCTTTGGGGCCTTTGAGCCTTACATTATCACATTTTCAAGTGTCCCTATGAGTCCTAAGCACTGTCCCAGGAAGTCAGATTTACAATAAAACGGTCCCTAGAGACTCATCCAGATGGTTGCCACCATCTAAAAGAGGGTCAATATGAATTAGGCTGCTCTGAATAACTCAGGCATAGTGTCCATGGGACAAAGAAATGTTACACAGTTCATTTATATGCGACCTGGAGGTGGACATGTTCTTATGATGATATGTGCCTGGCCTGAGTATCTGCAAACTGAGAGTACCTCTTCTACCTGAAAGAGGTTATTAAATTGGAATTATTCTATATTCATTAATGTCCAGAATCACCCCAGAATCTAAGCAAGGGGGCTAGTTTAGAAAAAAGATAATTTCTCCAGGCATCAACATGTGCGTGTGCAGCCTGCTCTGGGCTTCATTATCGCTGCAGTAGCAATAGTACACTCCATGGGATGTCAGGTGGCAGTTCCCATGGACAGGTCATTGCCTTGCCAAGAAAAAGCAAATGGAACCATTCTGACTCTGCTCACTGAGGCTGCAGTTACTCAAATCAGCAACTTCTCCCAAACCTCATTTTCCCAGTCTCTTAGTCCAGCTGTTTGGATATTTGCTTTAGCTAATCTGGGAAAGCATTCACATTGTTGATCTAACTAGATGGGAGGATGAAACGGCATTCTTCCCTATACCTAGGTGAAATATATTTCTCATTTCTGGTACATACAGAATAGAGTTTCGATACTGTCCAATCAGAGCAGGTGGCTTTTTGGCAGAAATAGGGGTATCAAACAGAGGGAAACTCAAAAATATTAGGCTACCTTGGGTAGGTGGCAAATAGCAACTGGGTAAAGTCCAAGGTCTGAAAAATGGCACCCTAAGAGTTTATCTGAGAAGAAAGAAGAATATCTTCCTCCTACTTTTAGTCCTCTAAAAAAGGTATATTTTTTCTATGTTAAAAAGGAGTTTGTTGGTATAATTCTTAGAGCAGATGAGAATTCAGGTTGCATTCCTGGCTCTACTAAGTAGGTACTCCTTATTCCAGGAGAAGCCAGTAAGATTTAGATCTAAACCATGACATATCCTTAAAAACTACAAAATACTTCCTGACAACCACAATAGATTTCTCCTTCGTTCTACTAATTTTCTTTAAAAAATTTAATGTGAGAAGAAATATTGCCTATATCACATGGATGAATTCTTTTGGCTATTAAGAGAATATAATAAAAGGTAGGTCTTTATATCAAAAGCAAAAAGGATTTTAAATTAGAGAGAAAGGACTTGTCTGAATAGAAAATAGAAGCATAAAGGGTTTGGAGACCAATCTCTTATCTACTATGCTATGGATGACACAGCAACAACATTTATTGAGCACCTGCAACATGCAAAAGCCCTGTGCTGGGCATGGGCAGAGGTGGGAGCCAATGAAACAGTAATAACTATGACTTAGATCAACCAATCTTTATTGTCTCAACAGAAGTTCCACTAAGTGGTTTTCATGAAAATAATAAAAATAGTTACTCTAATATTTTTGCCATGGTTTAATGATCATCTCATCTTTCATTTCATTTCTCTCTCAGAAATATAGAGAGATAACTCTGGGGCTTGCAGAAAAAAATCTCTTAAACTTAATGATTTCATGTCCACATTGCTAGCCTAATTATTGTTGTTTATTGTTGCTATTGAGTTGCTTAAGGCCTACAGTGTTCTTTACAGTGTAAGGAAAAGGTAGATTCTAAGAGAAACCAAGCAGGGTGACGTAAAGCATGGCTAGAATACAATGAAAATAATAAAAGTTGTATCCTCACACTGTTCAAGGGTCCAGAAGATTGAAAATTTAGAAAAAGAGTGGGACTGGTAGGAGGTTTTAGAATTTCTTTCTTTGCGTTGCCCCTATCCAAAACTTTCCTTGAACCATTCTAAATAGAATGTGGAACACTCACATTACTTCCTTCTACACAAATAGCGTTACCATTGTAACTGGGAATTAATTAATACACTCATGTCAAGAATAATTTTTCAAAACTTATGCATAAATGATGGAATACACACCAGTTGCTGCAAAGGTTAAATATAACTAAGAGAGACTGAATGTTTTCTGTAATTGTAAGTAGGTTTGAAAATTCCAGAGTGGTAAATAAGGTTGTACGGGGTTTGTGATAGGAGAAATCTAAAACAAAACTTCAAACTGATGTCTGTTAGATGTTTTCCTTTCTATCTTTGCTTGCTCTCTTTTGGAGGGGCAATCAACATTAAATAATGAAGGAAGGCACAAGCAAGTTAAAAAGTGAGAAGTGATAATAAGAATATTAATGATAATAATATCTAAGTTAAAAAAATTACACAACTTGTAAAACACTGGTATATGTTTTGCCATATTTTTATTATTTTAAATTTTTAATTGTTATAGGTTAATGATTGTATATATTTATAGGGCACATGTGATGTCACGATGTTTTGTCACAGGCATGATAGCTCAGACAGGTATTATTACCACCACCAACAGGCTCACTGAGGTTCATTCTCATGGCTCAAGTCACAAAGCTAGAGATCAGAATTACTAAGTTCATAACCAGTTCTTTTGATTGTGTCAAGAAGCCCCTCAAGGAAAGCTTTGATATCTCATGAACTAAATTATCTACCATGGACACAGGAGATACTGCCATATTGATTGGACTAAACAGTTGCCAAGATAACCAGGACACAAACAGAGACGAGAAAGTCTGGGTAGGGGCGTCATCGTGTTGCGTATAGAGACAGAGATGTCACTGTTTGTGCAGAGGGCATAGGAGTTTGGTTGATTAAAATTAGTTTTTTTTCCTTCATTATTAAGTACCAACATGATGTGGTTAAGAATCTGGCTTTCTAATTTTGAGTTGTTTTTTTCTCTAAATAATGGTGATAATGTTCATAATTACCACTTCGAAAGCTTGAACAGTTTTGCAAGGGAAACTCAAATTCATTTCTACTGGCCCCCTTCCTGCCTGTACAGCATTACCCTTCCCCTCAATAGTGCCACCAAGAAATGGTATTCTCTCCCTTCTCTTTTTAAAACTCACGAGGAGGCATGGTGATGGTGGGGAGAAGGAATGTTCCATCTCTGCTTCCACAGGTAAATCACGAATGAGATGAGCTTCTCAATAATCTTGAGCTAAATGTGAAGTTGGCCATGGAGCAGCCTAGGGTTCCACCTCTTTGTTCAGAGCCCTACGCATGCAATAAAGAAAATGTCAGATTTCTCTTTTCTTGCTTCTGCATCCTGCCGTGATGTTTTATTCTAACCTCTGGGTCCTCAGGAAACAAACAGTGCCCATCAAAATCTCCCCCTCCTGGCTCCCAGTCTCACCTGTAAACTTGCACAAGGCCTGGGTTTGGGAGGGCTGATCAATTCTTGCAAAAGGCAGTCTCTGTTGGTGCTGTGGGCCGAGCGCTCTTGGGAATGATTTCCCTTGGTGCTTGTGTTAGCACCCGTCTCTCAGTGTCACAGTGCTCATGCCTACATGACACCATGTGTCCACTGACCCTTCCCTCCAACCAGAGATAATTTTACCTGCCGCAGGAACTCTGGGTTCATATCAGAAAAATCTGACTGCTGAGAAAATAAGGCTGGCAGTGGCAAGAAGGTGCCACAGTCCAAGGGGAGAACTGGTCACAATCCACAGCCCTCCTTCCCGCCATGGCGGCAAGTGGGACTTCCTCCGTCCTGGCTCTGTATCAGCTCTGCTCTTGGTATTGTCCTGGCACTTGGCAGAGGGAGTAGGTTCTCCACTGGGTCTGAGCTGGAACTCGGTAGAAAGTGCATTTGAGCTTCTATAGAAACTGTAAGGAAACTGAGCTTCAGAGGAGGAAAGTAAGCAGCACCCACAGCCTCTGTCTATTGCTACATCCTGTCTGTCACAAGCCCAGGAGGCAGGTTGGAAAGCAAGGATTAGGCCCAGGTAATGGTGGCTTGGTGGTGGCACAACTGTTGGCACAGTCGATAAAGGCGCTTGATATCAAGGCTCCTTGGTTCTCAGTTAGCACAGACTGCACAGGCAGAGGTGCTCACTGCAGCAGTGAGCAGGATTCCTGTGTTTTCATTGATTGCAAATAGCTCCGGATGGACTGAGAACCAGGCCTGGTGGCCACCAGGAGTCTTCTGTTTGCAGCCCACATCTCTTAATCCATGGGGAAAGGGCACACTGCTCCCTCTGCCTGTTACTGTGCCCACCCTCCCTCTGCCTCAGGCAAGTCAACTTGGCCACGAGGTCTTTTATTTCCATGAGTCAGTATTACTCAGGACAGTCATGTAGCATGGGAGCACAGTGCCTAGAATGGTATGGCTTCTCATTAACTGTGTGCTACAGGAGTGAATGAATCTTCAATACCATCTGTAAAAGTACATGGAAACACTATTCAGGGCCACTTGTGCTTTCCCATTAATTATGCAGCCATTGTCTTTCTCCTGATGGTAAAATTCCCCACGTGGCTCAATTCCAAATTGCACAATTTTAGCTATTTGCTCTTCCTCTGATGTCTGAGGCTGTGTGAGGGAGCATAATATTAGCCCCTTTCTATATCATGTAAATTGAATGTATGCCCAGAGTAGTTAGAGTTGAACTTGAAAAGAAAATCCAACATATTTAACATATAGGTAGTTCTACCAAAGAAAAAGAAAAGATTGTAAAACCTCTCCCTGCTGTTTACTTTTCATGAAGCTCTGTGAGACATTAGGCATTGCCTTATGCTAGCCTGACCGATAGCTTTGGGAATCAGATCAGGTTTTAGCTATAAGCCAGTTGGTGCCATCCATGTAAGTGAAAATAGTTATGTAAGTGAGCAAGATTTTAATCACGAAGTCTAATTACAAAGTAGAATAAATTATTATGACTGTATCGCAAAACATATAAATGTAAATTATTTAAAAGTATCTTAAAACATGACAAAAAAGAAAAATTATCAACCAAACAGAAATATGCTATGCTGGTAGTTCATAGCATTGTGGGGATTTAGGACATCCACACATGTAAATGTTATATGCTATGGCTATTTCTGACATCTGAACCCACTTTCACAGATTAAAAACTTTATAACCTTTCTCACTCATTTCATCAAAAGCTAAATTATTTGACTCAAAGTTCACTTTAGTTTATAGGTCCTAATGGGAGTAATAGCAACATTTCACTTACACTAGGCTGAAGGAAACTTCAAATTACTCAACTGAAATGATTAGAATCAGTCAAGAGAAGGTAAGAAATGGTGGGAAAATGAAAGGAGGACACTTGCAATAGATGTGTGGATTTCTCAATTTCAGATCTGGCCTTTTCGGTTTGACACACTCCATTAAAATCTTCTAAATGCCACATATTCTCCAAATCAAGGAAAACCAAAGGCAAGCACATTAACATTTAATTCTTGGTTCCTAAGCTAGTTGTCTGCTCAGGCATTTCTTACATATTAGTCCTGTTTGTACTCTGTCCAGGAATCATGGACCTCATTCTTCATTCCACCTGCTTCCTAGAGGAATGAATGTGTGTGTTCTTCACAATGGTATTTTAGTGTGTTGTCTTTTATGTCATTGGAAGTTGTGCAGAAGGCAGCTAGTGCTCACCAGGCATTTATGTGCTTTGCTGATATCTTGGGGTTCTTTGGGGACCATCCAACTGGGCTCTGGCCAAGACAACATTGGGCAAGGTGAAGTAAGCTACATTCAAGCCTAGTCCTTAAAAAAGCCAGTATGTCACCCCAGCCCTTTCCTACCTTGCATGGCAACTCTGGTGGGTAGGTAATCCAGATGGCATTGACAGAAAGATGTCTGACCTGGACTGAACTTCGTGAACAAGAAATAAGCTTAGAGAGCTCAGCAGTATCTGCGTCAGCCTCTAATATTAATTCCTCTGACTAAAACATCATTCAGAAGGATAAACTATACAACGTCTATTTAGAAGTGTACTGGCCTGAATGTTGGGAACTTGGTATGTTGTGCTTTCTACTTTCCTCATGTTTCATGATAAAGACTGTTGACCAGGAATCTTCTCTTCCATTCCATGGAGACTTTGATTGGCTGTTGCTAATGGGTATGCAATTAATCTTCCAGTCCACCCGTCCATTTCTTTTTTACTTCTGCTCAATTATAGCCTGCTGCCTGACACTGTCTCCTGACAAGAGGTATAGGAACTGCTCTGTTGTGTGACACTGAAGACATAGTTCTAAGTCAGAAGATATAGCTGCCTAATTCTGTGCCACACTTTTGTCTTTGCCACCTGTCAGACATTTCCTACCGTCATTCCTACCCCTGATTATAAATCTTTGGCATTAAAAACCTGGAAGGGCCTGTTTCCAGACCCCTAGAAGTCACACGTCCTGGAAATGTGGCATTCTCAGGTTGGAACTTTATAATTTTGTATATAAAGTACAGAGTGTGAAAACAAGTATTCTGTAAAATCTAAACAAACATACTCTTAATGACTATTTGAATTAGCAACATGGCAGTTCTCATCCAAAGAGTCACAACCCCTTCCAAGAGTTGTAACCTTTGCTTACAACATAGAGCTACTGAAACAGTGCCAAATATTTCTAGAAGTTGCCTGAGGAAATATTGTACTAAAAATTCTTATTTTGTAGTCCAGGTCTTATAACCAAGTTTCTCTCCATATCCATATGCTTGCTAGTAATAGCACAGCTGCTAGAATAAATGAGTTTTGGATTATATTTTTGGCTATTTCTCTGTTTGTGTATTTTTTGTACCTGCAAGGTTTTTTCCTTTTTTGTTGTTGTTGTTCTTTCTCCCTCTAGTTAGAGAAGAAAGACAAATGCTTCAGGAATTATTTCAGGAAAGTATGTTACATAATCAATGCAAGGACTCGGGGACCTCTGTATCAGTCTCTCATTGAAATACAACATAATATTGATCAGAACAAATAAGTTTCTAACCCAGGCTGAGTGTGTCCTCAGCTTACCCATAGTGAAAGTGTTCTATATTAGGCATTTTGGAAGTCTTATTCTTAAACAATCATTTCTTCATAAGGAAATGAACATAAAGGGATTTCACTGAATATATTTCTAGTACAGGAGTTATTTTTAAGGCCAACCAGGGAGAATTGCAGGATAATAGTGAGGGGGACAGACTGAAAATGTGTGACTCTGAATAGAAAATAAGATCTGACCCACATAAGTAAACAGTTATCTAAGAGCAGCCTCATTCACTAAATGCAAGGCTTCAGGAGACCTAGATTTTGAGCCCATACTTCCCCCGACGCTCAGTGGGGCTCCTTCATGCTACAGAATCTCTCCAGACCTCAGAGTCTTTATCTCTAAAAAGATAAAAATAGCATATGCCAATTTTCTAGATTCCAGGACAGATAGAAGGATTAACTAAATTATTGCGGAAAAGTTTACTTGGTGTATATATTTAGCACTTATTTTTTTAGGTAATCTTTTTATCCCCCCCAGAAAGCAGAAATGGAAGATAAAATTGAGTCAGAATTTTATGGTAAAAAGGTGGACTTTTATACAGGGATACAGAGTTTGTCCCATAACAGTGTAATTATACCCCATAACAGTGTAATTATACTTGGTCTTACACATGCTATAGTACTAATTAGAAACTTAGGGATTGAACTTCAGAGTTTATGTATACATCACTAGTGTTCTATGAGATAAGACTGTACTCAACCTTGGCGGTATAAAGCTTATTCTATCAAAAAAAAGAGTTTTAGAAATCAACCAGGAAGATTCTCCTTGAGCTGGGTCCCATGGTCTCATGGTAATGCTTTCCTATATCCAAGAACATAAGAGATCAAGGTCTAGGATCAAAGGTATGCATATGATAAATATTCTGAGCAAAGGACTTTTGAAGGTATAGGAAGGTGGAGAAAATCTCTGAAATGTATTTACAGGGTATAACTTAGTGGCTAGCCTAAATTTACTAAATTTACTAGCCATTTAATCTTGGAAAAACTGTTTAGTCTTGCTTTGTCTCAATATTCTCACCTGCAGAATGAGAAAATTAATCTAGGTCATAGAATTTTATAAGTATTAAATGAGATACTGCAGTGAAATACTTAACATGATGCAGGAAGGCCTTATAATACATGTCACTAATATCTGAATTTGCTAATGCCACCTGTTTGAAATGTCAGTTATTTAAAGTATTCTTCTGAACACAAGAAGGAAAAATTAAATGAGTAAATCAATGAGGTCCCAAAGAGTTCTCTCTGGCAATATGTTTTTGGAAGGTAATGGGTAACCAGCAACTTCTACTTACTTTAATCAGTGGTATCTCCATAAACTATAGCATCTAACTAGTATTTATTTCTTGAACATCAGAATGATTTGAATATTTTCTTTTATTTCTAATTCCTTCACTTGCAGATGAGTCAAAGCCTGGCTCCCCTTCTCTGAGATATTATATATCCTCTAGTCACTCAGCACTTCTATTTTTATTTATTTATTTAGGGACAGAATCTCACTTCATTGCCCTTGGTACAGTGCTGTGGTGTCACAGCAGACAGCAACCTTAAATTCTTGGGCTCAAGGGATCCTCATCCTCTCAAGTAGCTGGGACTACAGGCACAAGCCACAACACCTGGCTGTTTTTAGAAGCCAGTTCTCCCTCTGGCTCAGGCTGGACTCGAACCTGTGAGCTCAGGCAATCCACCTGCCTTGGCCTCCCAAAGAACTAGGATTACAAGCGTGAGCCACTGTGTCTGGCCCACTTAGCACTTTTAACTGAAGGCTATGCATGGTAGGACTAAAGTAAGGCAGAGAAGTGCAAGTTAGAAAGGCCAGGAAAAGGAACAGAAGAGAATGTTGCTACATCCTTGTCATTTTCTTCATAGCATAAGACTAAAGACTGAAATCTTCTCTCACATTGAGTAAGAGTTACAGTTGACTACAAAACCATAATTGAACAATTTCTCTTTTGCACAATTAAAATACCAACCTTAAGGCAGTATTAGAATATTTTGCATATCATTTATTTTAGGTTTTCATGAGAGAAAGCAAATAAAAAAACTACATTTAATGCTGTTTCAAGGTCTTTCTTTCTTCTGTGTTTGAATTTGCCTATATTTAAACATATAGAGGTGTCTTCAGAGAACCACAGGCATAGAGAATTAGAAATCTGTAACTGGAAGCATCTTTGGGGTTTGAGAAATGTAAGCTATTGTGAAAGCTCAACAATACATGTTGAAATAATTAAATCTTTTGGAAATGATTGAACTGGACGTTTTCAAATAAGCAAATCTACATTTGTCATTCTGCATTCTTTTTATAGAAAGATGGTGTTTCTCCCTCCTGGTTAGGTAATTAAAAATAGTCATTTAAAATAGCCACTTGATGATCATTCATTATCAAACATTGCTGCACATGGGAAAAAAATGTTTTAGGGTTGAGACCTTGCTTACAAAATCTCCTCCTTCAAAGGAAATAATTCTCCAAAAGCTATTATTCACTCTCCAAGAATAGGCTTAAAAGCATTACTTCACACCTAAGTGTTCACAGCACAGAGCATCTCTCCCTTGGTGGCTAGGCTCCAGTGCCTGCATTTTATGGAGGTGCCATGCACCATCTTGAAATGCTGGACAGTTTCCAGTAACATCAGGGTTTGGAAGAAGAGCTGTTGCTCCTTAGAACTTTACTTCTCCTGTGAATATTATTGTCTCAATTTATTTTAATGTAATGAGTGAGAGAGAAGGTGGGAATAAAATGCACACAGACGCTTCTATCTAACAGTCCTGCTGGTTTGGGCGTCACAAAGAGAGGCACAGGAAAACCTTTGAGAGTTTGGAGCCTGCTGTGTGAGAGAGATAAAAGTAGCAGCAGTAAATTGGCTGCAGTACGAATGGCAGGTGCATTTGTTCACTGGAGGCAAGTTTGGCAATTTAGTTTTCAATGACCAGCTTGTCTCTCTAAGGTTCACCTTTCAAAGTCCTCCCTTTTGACCTCAACTTACATCACGAAAGTCCTGTCTCATCGTGAGTCTCCATGCTCCAGGTAAAGCTGACACTTTCCTCTGCTTCTTTTTGGGAAAAAAGTCCCGATCTCCTTCTTGACTTACTGGGAGTGTAATTAAAAAGAAGTAAATGAAAAACTTGCTGAAGCAAATTGCACAGTAGATGATTACCCAAAGAGAAAGAAAATTTGTGTCGTATGTGGACAGCTTTGTCCCACCTCAGTAAACACAGCTGAGGGGAGGAGAACTCTCAGGCAAAACATTAATTCTGACCTCACCACAGTGTTTCTATAGATAGAAGAGAATTCAACACCTTTGTTCCTACTGCCAGGAGGAAACATAAGAGATGTAGGTCAGAGGAGAAGAATTCAGAATGGAAAGGCTGATGAGAGTAATCTGTCTTCACTGAAAGGAGATGGAGGGAGGTGACAGTTGTCCAACTTCTGGCTTCAGATAAGCAAGGAGAAATGACTGCTATCTGGGTCTAGCTCATCTGGACCAAAAAAGACACATTCATTTTTCCTTTATATAAATGCACACATAACCTTGAAATGCACATGATTTACATGCCAGCTCTTGTTTATTTTTTATACTCATCATTTTTATTCTATTGACTTATTTCTTCACCTCTGTATTTTCATCATTAAGTGTCTTAGCAATTCCACAAAAGGTGATAATAATCCTCAAATTAAATAACAGTAATACCCTTGGAAACACCTTTGGTGGAGGTAAAAGTGATCATGTAGGATCTCCCGGGATGACTTTATGTTTGGGACACTAAAATGGCTAGAATGAATGAGGTCACATGTTTTTAAGTCCTAGTCAATGAAATGGCCAATTGGTCCAGAGAAACAATCAAGTGAACATATGTGTACATATAAGTGATTTTTGAATTGCACAGTTGCTTGGTAATGAACATCAATTTATCAAATATGTTTGTCCAAGGTTGAGCTGAAGATTGATGAAACACATCTGATCCCAAAATCATTTCTCCCCTTATAAAATCAAAGGCATCTAATTTTAGGCAGATGAATATGACTCATATTCAAAATTTAGTCCTTTTTCAAATGAATGACTAAACTTTGAGCTTCCCTGAGATGAGGCCTCTTCTGCTTATTCTTACCGTGGAGAGAGTGGGGCGCAACTTAGGTGTTGCTCTTTTAAAAAGACATTGATCATACCATGGAAATATGTACCATAAGGAATAAGGTAGAAATGGTAGCAGAAGCTGATGCTTGATACAAAAACCTCTCAGTAGTCAGTGAGAAGGAAATAAATTCACACATGTGTTGTGAGTACCACAAAAGTAAGGCAAAAGTATATAAATGTAAACCTTGAGTTTTAAATTGAATACATCATTCTATATAACAACTTGTTTTGAAAACTTCTTGAATTGAATGACCTTTTCTCCTGTAGTTGTTTACTTGGATATGCTTGGAGGATTAATTTATGATTGAGGTAAACTACATTACTTACTCTTCCTCGCATAAACCTCAGCACATTGCTACAATAGAACTCACATTTGGACACATTATGCACTTCACTTAGACTGAAGTTAATTGTACATTACTTTTATGGATAAGGTTAGGTGATGGGCAAGCCCTTTACTGCCTATAATTTTACTTATTATTCCAAAGCAGGTGAAGTATACATAAGTCTACCCAGTTTAGAATAACCATTTCTCATGTTCTGCCTATGATGAGAAGGGAAATGATACAGAACATTTATTGAGCACTTACTAAGTGTTTTGTACATGTTAACTCATTTAAGCCTCTTAGGAGATTGTTACTATTAATGTTCCCATTTTACAGATGAAAAACACACTTGTCCCAGGTTAGAATCCTAACTCTATTACTTTGTCTTACAACCCTGTCGTCATTGGCCAGTCCATTGACGAACAGGTCTGAATCATCTAACATGGCTGCATGCTCTCTCTATTCCTCACCACTCCCTTCATACGTATCTCTCCCAAACACAGATGCTTAGTAGCAAAGGATGACTTTATAGAATAAGGCATGTAATGCTTTGTTCAAGTTGTATAGACAGCTATTTCCTTTCTCGAAACTCCAGTAGTGTAATGATCTAATGCATGTTTTTTCTTCATGAATCCCTAATTTCTTTGGAAATGTACCTTTTTTCATAGCTTTCTAGTGCAAGGCTTCTCAATAATGGCACAATTGACATCTGGGGATAGGTAATTCTTTTCCATGAGAGTTGTTGTATACATTGAAAGGTTATTAAACAACGTTCCTAGCTTCTATCCATTGGATACTGACAGTATTCACCCAGTTAGAATTACCAAAAATGTGTTCAGACATTGTCCTATGACCCCGTGGGGCAAAAATGCCTCCATTTGAGAATCACTGCTTTAGAGAGTTAAGTTGGATAGACTACAGAAAGCCAAGCTGATATGCTAGGCTTCTGGTAAATGTAGATGGTGTGACCCAGCCTTCTCAAAAGACAATGGTAGCTTCCACAACAGAGAGTTGCGCCCTAAAATCTGATAGCCTCAAAAAGCATATTCATTTCACTCCTTGAGATGCTTCTTCATTTAATGAAAAAGTGATAAAGGATGTTCTCACCTATTAACTGTCCTTTTTAGTTTTAAACATTCATCTCTGGCCACCACACTCTTTTTTAGAAAACAAACTAATCAATTAACTAAAATCTTTAGGTTTTAGGGGTCAAGTGCTTCCAGACAAGGTTCTAAGATCAGCACACTGTGTGATTTCCTCCCTGTAGACTGTAAAACTGAGAATTCTGGTAGGATAATACGTCCTCTCTAAAGTCACTTTAACATCACCAGACATGAAAAGGATGTGTCTGATTCTCTACTCTGCTTGAGGAAAGACTAATGGGAGTATCTACTTAACTCAGAGAAGATGTCACCTCAGCACTGGGCAACAAAATGGCATTTCCTGGGCATGGGAACAGTGTCACAGTTTGAAATGCTATCCAACCAAACTTACCAGGAACACCACGAAGTTACTTTGCTGCTATGTGAAGTGGGGCTGCCAATAACACCTGACCTGTTACGTCCAGTATGATTGGAGGGAAATGAAAAGAATCTGCTCTTACTGTATTTCCACGTAATGCTATCAAAAGTTCCTCTGGTCTTTTTCCCTGAGCCTTCTTTACCAACTTAATGCAGAGGTAATATTATTCCCCTTTTAATTAATCTATTACCTAGTAAGAATGCTTTGGAAAGATGGGAGGATAGAACGTACTCAGGGAAAAGGCTCAGGGTTGATTACCTGGCAATGTGTTGTGTACCAAGAGAACTGCTGCTTTGCTTTCTAAGATGGAGAGCAATGGGAATAATAATATGTAAATTAATGTATCAAAATTTCTGAAAGCTCAGCGTTATTTCCCCTTGCCCAAAGATTTCACCTCGCTTTATTAACTATTCTAACAACCCTGCCTTTTTTTTTTGTTTGTGTAATTCTTGTTTCCTCCCATTTAGCACATAGAAAAAAGCATTAGTAACACTCTTGGTTTTAAATGAACCCTATTAATATTCGCCTCTGCAAGGGACTCTGGGATAATTTTGATAAATGTGGCCATGAAGCTGATCTGACAGAGCTGAGTGTGATGTTTGTGTGTTCATGGGGAACTGCTTCATACACAAAAGGGGGGCAGAGTCTGGCAGGTTTCTATTTCTGAGCTGCAGCGAGCAGCCTAAAGTAGAAATGTAATTGTACTTTTAAAAAAATGCAAAAGAAAACAAAACAAGCAATTCTTATGAAGATAAAACAGCCACACCAGTTTTTGATGAGGAGGTTATTCACGTGTCATAATCCTTAGCTCTCACAGCCCTGGTTGGCAAGACCTTAAAGGCCGCCCAGGAGGGTAATGAGAACAAAACCGGTGTTTGTAGAAGGAGAAAAGGTGAGTAGGGGGCTTGGGGCTCAGCCTGCATTGAGTGGCTTCCATTTCTCTCAGTGCCTCCCTGTACCCCTTGTCGGGCAAGTTGCCCCTGAAAAGGCTAGATGCCTTGAAGTGGTTATTACATTTCCAGAATGGAAAGAAAAAAGAAAAAGAATAAAAAGGATGGGCTGCCACTTCTGAAAAAGCTTTATAGCAAATGTCAGAAGTTCTTGAAAATAAGATCCTTCCATACACATGGGTTGCCTGAGGTGGGCTTCATGAAAGTTATTAGCTTTACAATGGAATACATAAATAAGCAGTAAGGTATTGAAGGATTATGAGCAGCATAAAGATGGTAATTCTGAATATCAAAAGAATCTTTTAGCCTAAGCAAGAGGAAGCTCCAAATATGAGCACATAGAATAAAAGAAAAACATTTAACTTCTTTATAAAAGTGTCTCTAAATATTGCTCTTTTTTCTTTAGCATTTTTGTTGTTAATTTCTATTATGAGCCTTGGTACCTATTTTAGAAACAAGTGTCCATTGCCTCCACATACCAGTATACAGACGATCACAACAATGTCTTTGAAGAGGAGGTGGCAGGGAACAGAAAGGGATGAAGGTATGTACATATTAGTGAGAGTGGATGGGGATTTGCCTACTATATTTGGGGGCTGGATGGCAAAACTGGAAAAAGATGATGATGGGGGAAAAAGTATAAAACCACAAGGGCTGTGAAAGACTTTTTCCTGAGTAGGGATGATTAAAAGAAAAAGTACAAAAAGTGAGAATTCTTTGTGAGTTAGATGTCACCTAAGAATTTCTGAGAAATAAAAAAGGAGAAAAGGGGAAAAAATTCCAAGAAGCAGAATGAAAACATTGATAATTATATGGCCATCATTTATTAAGCATGTACTATATCATAGGCATTGTTTGAAAATTTTTAATTACCATATTCTCCCTTGACATGCAGACACTATACACTCACTTTATATTACTAAACTGAGTCTCAAAGAAATTATGTTTCATGGTAAATGACCCTTTGTAAGACAAAAACCTAGGCTCACTCTGGGACTCCTCCAGGTCCCACGGCCTGTGGGGTCAGAATCCAGATCTGCTTAAGATCACAGTAGAAATTGCTTACCTTGCTTACGTATGCAATTAATAATCTGACCTTGTATTAGGAGATGGGAACTAGAAATTCCTTTCCATGAGCTAAGGTAGGCATGTTGGCTACTCTAGTCATTCTCCATCCATAACATTCTTTTTGTAAAGAGTTGCATAAGACTACTCGGTTAACATAACTGTTTAGAATTTAAAACAGACATCAAAGCTATATTTTGAAGTTGACATGACTCTTATTCTGGGCTACATTGCCTTTGGGGCAATGCAGCCTCCTGTTCTTAACAAGTTTGCTGGGACCTGCACCTGGTGGAGACAACTCCATCTGGTGGTCCAGTCAGAACCCATTAAGCACTGAGGTCGACTGCCTGGAAGTAGAAAAGGTGGAGTGGGGAAGCTCAGCCTGGGTTACACGAATTCACCTTTGCAGAAAAGAAACAGGAAAAAAAATACAGCCATACAGCCTACAGAGCAATTGTTTCTGCACAGAACTCTGGTCTAATTGATTTGGACACCGCAGCTAATTTTCCCTCAGACATCTGTTAGCACACATTAGTGGATGTTGTTAGGTAGGGAAGCACAGAGAAAATGGGAAGCAGAGCTCAAAGGCCCCTGTTTGGGAGGCTGGAGCAGACGGAGGAATGACAACAGATAGAATTTGCCAGCACCCCAGAAATGTCAGATGCTTCTGCCACAGCAACCCTAAAAGGAAACAGTAATGGCTCGGGAGCCATGGCTGTCATATACAAAAATCTGATCCTTTCATGCATTTGCTCATATAAGTATTTTCTGAACTTCCAAGGACAAAACAAGGGTGCTCCAGATAGCAACACAGCCAAAACAAACATGAAATGAAGACAAACATTGTCAACACCCCATTCTCCCCTTTCCCCAAAACTCATTCGCTCCTGTATTCTAGACATTAGTATGCAGTCAGGCAGACGATAAAGATAAAATGGCTGATCAGGTCAACGTTTTCTAAATCATCTCCCATTGCAAAGGGGATGGAGAAATAAGCCTTGTTTTATTTGTTCTTTTTTATACAGCCATGCTCAGACACTTAACTGATGCTGGAATGTAGTTCCGATCCTTTGGGACATGTTTTTCAGTTGAGCAAGTCAGAAAAATCATCTGATGCCCTCAAGAAAATCCTCCACGAGCTGGTCTATACTGATGACTACTCTCTCAATGAATACATTTAAAAGATTATGATCCTCTTTCAGAAGCAGTGCAATGTTATGCATTGCAAATAAGTTGGAGAAAGAAAAGACTGTGTCACCGTCAAAACAGAAAAAAATCTTGCATACAGACAAATATTTCTGTGGGTGGTAGAGACTTAATGTTTTCCTCACTGTTCCTAGTTTTGTATATAAAATATGTCTCTAATAATTTCATACCTTTGAAAATGCTTGTTCACCCTAATCTGTATGGTAAAGTCAAATATCTTTGTTGAGGTACTCAAAGCTCATTATTCTGGACTCAACTAATTTTTCTAAGTTCATCACTCCAAATTCCTCTCCATATTCTTTTGATACCTTTTAAAAAGACTACTTGTTATTTCCCGAACATCCCCACTTCTACTTGTGTGCATCTTTTTTTTTTTTTTGAGACAAATTCTTACTATGTTGCCCCAGGCTAGAGTGCTATGCCATCATAGCTCACAGCAACCTCAAACTCCTCGGCTCAAGTGATCCTCTGGCCTCAGACTTCCAAGTAGCTGGGACTATAGGCATGTGTCACTACACGGAGCTTTTTTCAATTTTTTTATTTTCAGTTTTAGTACATATGGGGTCTTACTCTTTTTTAGGCTGGCCTCAAACTCCTTCTTCAAGCAATCCTCCTTTCTTGGTCTCCAGAGTGCTAGGATTACAGATGTGAGCCACTGCACCCACCCCCTGCATCTGTTTCCTTTCTTTCTTTTAACTCCCTGGACAACTCCGGCATTAAAGCTCTGCCCCATTTCTTTCCCTTAGTGAAATCTTTCATATCTCAGGGAAAAACCCACTTTATTTCTGTGCCAACTGCGTCTTGCTCATATTTCTATTGATATTGTTGAACATTATAATGTTTTATCATGTTTTAAATTGACAGGTAAAATTATACCTATTGCACACAGCATGTTTTGAAGTATGTATACACTGTTGGATATTTGCATCTAGCTAATGCATAAATGCATTCCCTTATACATTTGTCATTTTTGTGGTGAGAACAACTAACATCCATTATTTTGCATTCTTAAAAATATGATATAGTATCATTAACTATACTGTACAATAGATCTCTTAAACTTGTTTTTGTTTGCTTTTCTGTTAATCTTTCCACTCAACTGCCCTGCTTGGCATCCATGAGTATTTTGCATTTGATGGCAGGCTGTATTTTTAGTCATCTTTGAATTTCCAAAATTTGACACAGTGTTTGGCATATGGTAGGTCATTAGTAAATCTATTGAAGGGATGAAATTTATGAGTAAACTTAGCCACTGAATACAACTGTCTTGGTAGAAAATGGTGGAGTGATTCATTGGCAGAGAATAGCATCAATGATTATACTTGTGATTAACTATGCCTCTCTCACTTAATAGAGTTGACAAATATATACATCTTGAAAAACTTTATTGTGTGCATTCATTCTTTACATAATATGGCAAAGAGTCACTAAATTAAAAGTCACTCTTAGAATGTCACTGGTCTACCAAAGAAGGGATATTTTGTGTAGTATAGTTATGAAGGCTAAGTTAGGGTAACTGAAATTTGAGATCTTGACAAGTAATAAATTAAAGTGGGGGTAACAACAGGTAAGTACACACAAAACCACATCTCTGAGTAGTAAGGCATGACGACACACTATAAATTAGGACTACCACAAGAAATATGAAATAGTCACATGACTTAAATTGTGAGCAAAATAAACAAATATAAATCTAACAATAGTTTTTCCCATGGGCGGTGCCTGTGGCTTGGTAAGTAGTGTGCCGGCCCCATATACCTAGGGTGATGGGTTCAAACCCAGCTCCTGCGAACTGCAACAAAAATATAGCCAGGCGTTGTGGCGGGTCCTGTATTCCCAGTTACTCGGGAGGTTGAGACAAGAGAATCGCCTAAGTCCAGGAGCTGGAGGTGCTATGAGCTGTGAAGCCATGACACTCTACTGAGGGTGGTGACAAAGTGAGAGTCTGCCCCCCCCAAAAAAAAAGTCTTTCCCGTAAGCTGCTTTTGTATCCACTCTACCTTCGTGATAAGGGAGGAGAGAATCAAATTGAAGTATTTAGCGATTATATATCAGAAACTACGCTATGTTCTTTCATGTTATTTTAAACAAGGAGTTTCATCATCTCCATTTCAAAGACCAGGCACTGAAATTCAGTGAGATAATGTAACTCTTCCCAGTCACAGAGCTCAAGTTGCAGTACCAGAATCAAGCCAGGGTTCTGGTTTTAAGGCCACAACTCTTTTATCTATGTAATGCTTTCTGTTTCTTTTCTCCATCAAAATATGGGGCAAAACACGATGTAGAAAAGACACAGTCATTAACAGTAAAGAGGACCGAGGCGCTACTGCAGTTGAAGAGGCAAAGGCAGCACAGGAATGGGTGAGGTGAGGTTTGCTGCTGCAAGTCTTACGGGGGCTGATGATGTAGGAACTCAGTTGAGCACCAAACCTCCTCTTGGTTCACTTTCAAACAATGATTGAGAGACAGTGAACACAGTGTCTGTGTCATAGAGGACTGAAATGCTCTACTGGAGCTTGAAGTTGGGGTGTCCATCTGTCCTAGCTTTAATGGAATTGACTGGGCTTTACTATCTCCACTTTCTGCCAAACAGAATCAAAAGACATCAGTGTGCATAATTTAGGGGCAGTTTTTGGCTCTGTAAGTGGTTGTTAGTAGAATTTATGGGTAGGAAAGCTTGATTTGGGGCCAGCCAGTAGCAAAACTAGGGAGCAGGCAATTCCTCCTCAGCAGCCTCTGTATTTGTAAGGGTTCCATTCTTCTCAGGGACCATTAGTAGGGAAAGAAGGTCTTTGAAACATTCTAATAATAGCAAGGTGTTGGTGATATCTGCCACCTGTCTCCCTGACTGTCACCCAACAACAGGTATTTGCCTTTTAAACTATTTTAAGCTCTGGTTTTGTAGGGTGGTTACACTGGAGGTTACAATAGGGCACTCAGTTTGCTGATTACCCATAAAGCTGCCTTTTTTGTTTTTTTTCTTCTGTTGAAGGCTCTGAGTTACCTCTCATGTGTTACTCAAGTCATACCTTCCTGGGATCAATTAAATACTTTTTCTTAAGTGTAGTACTGGACAGATAAAAATTCGTTTGTAATACCAATTATCAGCCTTCAGAAATCAGATAAAAACACTAATGTTTGCACCTTATATTTCTATTCTGTGCACATTTTAAACAACATACATTGCCGAACCAAACAGACACATAAGACTGAGTTATATATTTAGATATGTTTTTTACTTGAGGAAAAGCTAAAAGTCCTGCTCACATACCCTCTTTGACAGAGAATCTGTCCTTCTAAAGAAAAATTAATGGTTCCACAAAGCCTGGGAATTACTCTTCTGCTGATGTATTCCACTTTTACAGTGTGCCCCCTCCCCACATGCTCCCTGCTCTATGCCCTGGGAGGCTGACCAATGGGCTGGCTTCCAATTGGGATGAATTAATGAGGAACATTGCTGAAAGATCTGAAGGGGGCGGCTGGGGTGAGATCTGGGCATTTATTTTTTGGCTTCTACACCGCAGCATCCCCGTGGGCTGGCTGTGGGCTCCTATAAGTCTCAGCTTCTGTATCCGTAGCTTCTGGTACATGCTTCCCCCATCTACCCTCCTCAGACTTAGACGTATTAACAGCTTCCTGATGTTACTAGCCCCAGGGCATCGCACTACCCCCTAAGTCCCTACCCCTGCCCCAATTTTAAAACAAAAACCAATTTTCCTATTAAACTTCTTTGATATTATCCAATTTAAGGTTGCCACCTGTTTCCTTCAGGGACTCTGACTGAAAAAAGGCTTATAACCAGGTTTATCTTTATTGTGAAACCTCACTATGGTCCTTGGGGAAATTAGAAAAAAATGATTCTACTAAGTCACGTGGTCAAAAACACCTGGATTAGCCTAGAAAACACCAGGAAACCAGATGAATTTCTTAGGCCAGACACTGGTCGTTATGATGTGGTTCACATTCACCCGCTAAAACATGCTTTCTAGCCAAGGTTTTAATAGCAAAATAAAAGGTTTGGAGTCAGCTTTGCTTTCCCGAGTCCAAGGGCATATTTCCCAGTTACTTCTAAATGACTTCTTTCTTCAAAGAATCCAAAATATGAGTTGCTATGAAATGCTGTCTTTTTTCCAACGACCATCAAATTCATTTGTATCAGCAGTGTGATCAATGACGTCTTGTGGAAGATAAATTGTGCCCTATAAGGCCATAGCACAGGGCACTCTGGAGTCCAAATGCCAGCAGGACTCCTGGCAACAATTCCAGAATTCCAGGAAAGTGTTAAATAATAACTAGCACAAAGTATTTGAAGTAGTGATATAATGAAATCTCCTACCATGTCTGCCTCCAGCAGAAACTTAGTGGCAGGAGCAGTGAGGGGCGTTTTTTGGGGAGCCTCATTTTCCCTTTTAGTGGTATTGGGATCAGTAATTAAAAGAAAGAAAGAAAGAAAGTACTTTGGTACCTGGCACAGCTACACGTTGTGAATCATCAAGCCAGTCTAGGAGCAGCAAGGTGGATGACAGTGACCTCCCTGGTCAGGTTTTAGCTTCCTATATGTCTGGCACGCAAAACGGGGGTTTAAAATAGCTTTCCTGCAGGTTGCATGTGACTCGTCACTGGACTCAGGCAGCACAAAAGGGTTGATTAGGGAGGCAAAAAAAGAGGATCTTCTCCTGAGATGACTTCTAAAAGTTGCCTCTTACAGCACAAATCTCCCTTTGAAAATGCAGAACTTGCTGGAAAGGCAGTAGCATTCTCTGCTTCAAGTGACTGAATTTTGCTTGGGAATCCTTTATTATTATTATTATTGTTATTATTATTGTTGTTATTTAACAGGATTGCCTTCTAGCTTCAACAGTATTTACTCTGGGGAGATATAAAGAAGTGAAAATTCAATGGACAATCCCCAAAGCCGTCCTTTTTACTGGCCTTGGGCAGAGAGAGTCCGTTCAGTCCCCTCTTCCCAGAAAGTAGAAAGGTTTGAGCAATGGCTCCTTGACCTGCTCTGGCTGCCAGCAGAGTTGCAGGGAAGTCCCTTTCCATCATTTGGGAGCCCACAGAAAGTGATGATGACCCCCTGCATGGTCTGGCTGCTGGCTGGGAAGCCTGGGCAGCAGGTTCTGCTCTGCAAGGGGCTGGGGAAGGAGGTGGTTCAATTTTCATGTCCTGATAGAGTAAAATTGCTCCCTGGAGGAACATGAGTGGAACAGCTGTCGTACCACCACCAACTGCTCCAAAACTTCTTTGGATTTTGTGTTACTCTCTCAATGTTGAACAAAACAAGGAGAAGCACTAAGAAGTGAAGAAAAATAATACAGAGGAAGGTAGGATTAAAAAGAAGAAAAGTGTGTAGTAGGCACAGGAACCATGAGCCAGTGGTTCTCAACCTTCCTAATGCCGTGATGCATTTTCATTGTTACAAAGGGGTCGCAACCCACAGGTTGAGAACTGCTGCAAGCAGAGAATTTGCAAGGTCACGTTGATCATTGATCCAAGTATTTCAATGCTGGAGACAGCCAGCAAAGCTTCACAAAGATCCTCTGATTGCTAGCTTAGATTGTGGGCAAAATCCTCTGTGCTTAGAGTTAGCAATGAGGAGAAAACAGAGGAAGAAGAAGGACAGGAGAAGAATGAGAAGGAGAAGATACAGAGGAGGACAAAGAGCAGAGGAGGAGGAGGAGAGGGACAAATTGAAATAAGTGGGGCCAAAAACATCCCAATTAAAAAATTTAGAAGAAAATTCTCAAAAAAAAAATTTGGTTTTTCAGTTCCTCATTCTTCTATCTATCCAACATTTCACAAGTGTTTATTTTAAATTAAAGAAACAATCACACAGAAATTATATTTTCTGTATAAATTCCCTGGCAGGATTTCTTCCTCCTGAGATCTTGGACAGGGGACTACTGGCTGGTTTGATTCCTTAGGTCCCTGGTTAGGTAGACATTGTCCCAGTGAGGCTAAGAAGCTCAAAGTTACAGAATGATGGGACAACAAGACAAGATGTCCTTGTGTTTAACTTCTGCTAAGAAGAAATTTTCACCTGTTTGCTACTAGTTCCTGGGCATTTGGGCTCAATTACTCAGGAAATCTCTTTGAGAGAGGCCTCATGCTCACGTATTTTGGTAACAAACAAGCCAGTGTGATGTCGTTCCAGATGCTCACATGCTCCCAAGCCTATTTCACATCTTCTGCTTAGTTGGATGGGACTTGATTGTACATGCTGTCTGGCTTCACTGACCTGGAACAGGGGATCAACTAGTTCAGAAGCAAAACTCAGTTTCATTAATAGGAGCAGAGTGGAGTGCAGAATGAAAACACTGGAAACAAAAACAGGGTAAAACATCCCTGTTTACAAATCACTCTGTCTGTGAGTATTGGAGAATAGAGGAGGACTTTCACTGTTAAGCCCAGAGACACTGGCCATCATTGGCTGTTCTGTGTCACCAAAAGTAGAAATTCTTAATTCACACCTCAAGGATGGACCTCCTTATTATAATGGAGAAAAGTATAATCTACTCCTAGATCTGCAAAGCTAGATCTTCAGCAAAGGTCGAGTTTTCAATTAAATCATGGCTATTGAGTTCCTAGCTCAAGGCACTGCAGGGAAATCAGGCAATTTACTCATCCTTCTTTCCTGCCCTCAGTGTTCTTATGTGGGTCACTATGAAAGTTTTGAGATACATAAGACTCAAGAAATGTGAAATCTGCCCTGACGGAAAAAATATAACCTTCCCAACGCACCTATCAGCAAATTGAAATTCACACAGGTGAATCAGAAAGGACACTGTCCACCATGTTTCTTGGAAATGAAATAATGGACCATGACCAGTCCATCTCGAGACTTTCATAGTGACCTATGTACAATCCAGAAATGGAGAAAGGCACATAGACAAACATGGCATAATGAAACTGGTGACACTGTGGAATATAGCACCAAACCAAAACGTTTTGGGGGAAAGAGATTATTTCTGTATGCTATAAATGTCTTTGAGGACGTAGCTTTCATTATGTGGGTCGCAAGGAATGAGGAAGGTGAACGGACATGTTTTATTGAATGGGTGAAGAGGAAATTTTAGTCTGAGGAATATGCTGTGCAAAGGTTCAAAATTGGCAAATTTAAATGAGTTCCCAGAGATTGGAGAGTAGTTTGATGTGACTGAAACTTAGAGAATGTAAGTAAATACAATGAAAGACAGAAGAGTTATCAGAAACTCAGGGAAAGATCAAGGACAGACTAACGTGTGGTCCTTTATTCAGTAGGTAATGAGTCATTCGAGTGTTTTTTTGCAGTAGAGTGAAAGTCATCGGTGTGTTTTTGAAAGACAGCTCGAAAAACTGGGTAATGCATGAATTAGAGGGTTTCATATTGGAGGAACTTCGTAAATCTGTTGTTCTTTTGGTTGTATATACTCAATGTTTCATTTTAAAACACCATACTATGTATTAGTTTCCTACTGTAGATATAACAAGTAAACACTGACTTGTTGACTTAAGGCAGCAAAAATGCATTATCTCACAGCTTTAGAGCTCAGAAACCAAAAATGGATCACACTGGGATAAGATGAATTTTTTGGCATGGTGGTGGTCCTTCTTAAGGCTGTATAGGAGAATCAATTCTTTGCCTTTTTCAGTTTCTAAAGTCCATCTACATTCCTGAGTTCCTGGCCACCTTCCATCTGCAAAGTCGGCAGTGTAGTATCCACAAATCTCATACTGACTCTGACTCAAGTGTGTTTTTGTCATCACATCTCCCTCCCTGATACTTTTAAGGACCCTTGTGATTATATCAAGCCAACATGGATAATCCAGGATAATCTCCTCAGCTCAAAGTCCTTAATTTTATCACATCTACAAAGCCCTGCTTGCCAGATAAGGTGACATATTCACAGATCCCTGGGATTAGGATGAGAACATGTTCATCTTGGGAGTGTTATTCTGCCTGCTATAGACATACTTAGCTCAGACAGTAAGATATGAAAGCAGAGGATAAAATCTGAAGCTCCAAGCATGGGCTCCTACAAACCTCTTTCTAGTTTCAGCAGCAAACCGATCTTCTTCACAGTCTTTCAGATGTGAAGAAAAATAGAGAGGAAAGGCTTTAATTAAGACTTTACTTGGTTTGTTCCTGGGTTTCAGCACCCCCCCCCAAAGACTTTACTACCTCATGTACATGGTCAAAGTCATTATATTACTTCTAATCAACAGTGAATAAAGATAAACAAGAATACAAAGATTACATGCATACAAAGGGAAAAATAAAAAAAATTATAAAAAGGAATTAGCAGATCTTTTCCCTATTTTTGTCTAAAGAATTAGCAACACGTAGTCTACCATTTATAGTAATGTTTACTACCACGTGCTAACATCCTGTGGCAAAATTGCTGAAAAACAGTGCCTTGAATTTGGGGTACTCCTTTCTAGGTCTTGACATGTTGGAAGGTTTGTGTTTTTCCTATTCCTTATTATGTTTTCCATGCTCCAGGCACATGAAAATGTATTCTAAAGTCTGAGTATCAACAACATAAAAACGTAGGACAAAGATTTTTGGCCCTGAGTTTGGGCAAAAACTCTATTTGTCTGATTTTCTATGTGACTAGACCAGACTAGTAGACGTTATCACTCTTTGATTTTTCTGCATGTTACTCCAAGATTTAGAAATTTTTGCTATTGACATACTATGGAGACTTTTCATTGTGAAAAGATATCACATATGTGAAAGTGTTCTGAATAAGGTTGGAAACTGATTGTGATTACTGTCCATTCTTTGTCCATCATTGTCCATGAGCTACTTGCCATGCATGATGGGACGGGGGGGGGGGGGATACAGTGACAACAACATGTGGCCTGAGACCACAAGTGGGTGAGTGACCTGGAAAAAGTGTGGTGCATTATGATCATGCTGTAAGAGAAATAGATATATAAATTGTGGGTTTACTTAACCTTATTTTGCAGATGAATAATTAGAAATGAATGTGATAATTGAGGAGTCTATTTGGAATGATGTAATCAAGTTTTCTCTAGAAGTAAGACTTGAGGGATGAGGTGGCCCTGCCCAGCCTTTGAACAGACTGTTCTACCTCCCACCACAAAAATGAAAATAACTACATTTGGCAATATCTTCAGCTCATAGGTGGCCTAATGGAGAGGAATAGGGCTCTCTGGAACTCCTTACAGCCTGCATTCGTCAGTCTTGGCCCACCCTATAAAAGAATCAGTCACTTTTATATTTCTTCAAATGTGTGTGAAAGAATTGAAAGTGACAGTGAATTCCATATGCTTCCCTTTCTCAATCATTTATATAGAAAATCTGCTTAGTCTATATGTCAAGAGAGGATTTTCAAGCTAGGGTTGCAAATTCCATGTAGGTTCTGAAATTCTGCCTCTTCTTACATCATCACTATTTTCAGAGAGTGTGCAGTTAGGGTTTAACCAGCATTACAACTAAGCAAAAGACAGGAAAGGGCTCTGGCTTTATTTTCTCACCGCTCTTTTGATTTAATAGAACTATTGAGACAGCAGCTTCTTTAAGCCTGGATGCTTATCTTTTATAAAATTATGTTTCTTATTCCATGATTATAAAGAAAGATCCTGGTTCTTAATCTGATATTGATACCCGGATATTGATTTTAATCATTTATTTTCATTTCTAGGATGTATATACTGCCACAAGAAGGAGTATAAACTGGGGGATGGAATTGCCACATAATAACAGAATAACCTTCTACACAGTAACAAGAAGACAGTCTACTTGACCAAGCAATGGTCACCAGACCATGTATTTCTCATATTGAGGATGGCTCAAACTCAGTTTTCCACACTCCTACCCACACATGTTGAACTAGTTTAGGCTACAGTGAAATCTGGTATAGACCTCCCCAGCTCAATTTAGGTATAGAACCCCCAAACAGAAGCATTCTTCAGGCAGATGAACTGGTCTGAGCCAGTGAGATAGGTCATAATTGTACTTAATTGCTTTAGTAGAAAGCAAAAAGCACAACAGATTATACAATGATATAGTCAGAAATACTCATTCTAGGAGGACGACTAGGTCTAATTAACTCTCTGAACATAAAAATGAGTTTATAAGAACAAAGTTATCTTCAAGTACAGAGAGGCAACTTTATAAAATATGATTTTCAGAACCCCTTTGCCTCTGTTTCTGTATGTTCTTTTGTTGGCCAAAGTTTCCTTTATTCCCTAGAGATCCCAAGTGTCACAGAAGATCTTCATTTTATGTTATCAGAAGAAAAGCAACTCAGAGGCAAATCCTCATCAAGACAGTGGGTTCTAGAAACAACATCCCCTGAGGAGTTTTTATGTATTAATCTGGGGATTCCTTAAGTAAATCGTTAGTGACTACCTACCATGCGCAGAGTTGGTGCCAGACATGGTATTCAGAAAGTGACAACCAAACAATGATCTGAAGTATGATAAAGTAAATAACAGGGGGTACAGCCTCTGTGAAATTCGCTTATATCATTTGCCTCTAAGCCTGACCCAGTCCTTATAGCAACTGCTATGACCTTGTCTGAAAAGTTTTTCCATTGCAAGTTAAGATACATTGACAGGTTTATTTGTGGTTATGGAAGACCTACTCATTCCTAGGAACCCTCACTTTGGATGTTGCTTTGATTAGTGACACTTTTACCGATACAATAAAAATGAAATCAAATCAGCCCAGGTAAGAGAACTTTACAGTAAGAACTTTACAGGTAAGAGAACTTTATTGTGTGAAAACCTTTTTTTAGCATTTTTAGCTATACATGCTATAAAGTTTATCTTTATGTAGAGTCATCTTTTACTTTTTATCTGTCTAGCATCTTTTCACTAAAGAACTATGCTCAGTGGTTGGGCCAATCTGTTAGGCACCTTGACCTCCTCTGATACAGCAGGGGTCATCTGACTCACACCAGCCAATCAGAGTCCTGCCCCCCTTGGACAGAGTGCTGCTTACTGAGTGGGCCTTGGAATGAAACAGGGCATAGTCTTTCTTTCAGTTAAGTGACATGGCTGAAGAAAGATGGAGAGAGGAGAGAGAAAGACTGAAAAAGAGACAGAGTCTTTCTTCTTCTGAGATCTCACAGACATGCGGTCTAGAATTTGTGAGGTCACCTTTCCCACTGAATGTGGAAACTCTGATAGAGAATAAATTAACATTTTTTTAAAGCATAGACCCAGGGATAAAAGGAAAGTACATCTTATGACATCATTTGAACTTTCAGATCCAAACGTGTCTGAAATTGAACCACCCCAGTGTTTTCCTGTTACATGAACCATACTTTTCCCCTCTGTAACCTATTTTTATGTGTTCTTGCCATTGGTTCATTCACTCTAAAAATTAAAAGACAATGTCTTGTGGTTTAGATTCTTTTCACCTTGAAATTTACCACTCTAAAGTAGCTACACACATACACCATTCCCCCAGTACATACACACACACACACACACACACACCAATGGCATCTCTTCTTGTGACCATAAAATAGAGTGACATAGCACAGTGGAAAACATTGTACTGGGAGTTAGAAGCAACAAAGAATGATAAATTATCTGCAATGAATATGTTTTACTTTGAAATCAGAAAAGAAATGAAGGCAGCTCTATTTGGAAATGAAACAGAAAGTTTGTGTTCTAACTTCAATTCTGCCACAAGCTAGATTTTTGGCTACAGACAAGTCACGCTAACTTTTTAGTCCTCAGTTTTCCCTTTTGTAAAATGAGGGCACTGGAGAAATGGTTTTCCCTGAATGTTCACAGAGCAACTTGAGGGGTAGATATGAGATGGGCAGTAACCTAGGCCTTCCCTCCCTCTTCTCCCTAAACCAGGGGACTCTCAATGTACTCGTTTTATCCAATAAGCTTGAATGTCAGCTTTAACTAAAGGGTTTGGTGATGTAAAACTAAAAAAAAAAAAAAGATAGTTTAAAAAACATTGGACTTGTTGATCTGTAAGTCCCTTTTAATTTTAAGCCTCTTTGAAGTAATTCCCCATTCAAATTTTCTACCTGAATTACAAAAACTTACAGAAAGTAGCCATCTTCTATAATTGCTTTCATTTAATCAAAGCCTACTGGTCACATCTGAACATTCAGAATCTTTACCTTTGTGAAGTACGCTGCATCGAAGTTAAAAAAAGACAAACAAACAAACTTAGTTTGGGAGTTCAAGTTAGTGTTTTAGATACTCAGAATCAGAACCCTTAGGGAGCAGAGAAAGCTCATACCCAATTTACATCATGTAACACGAAAGATCAACCAAGAAGTCAGACAAAGGTGATTGAAGCTGGTGACTTATGTGTGTCTTCATCTTCTTGGCCACTAGGGAAGGAACTAAGCACAGATGAATAGTGTTCATAAGCTAGTAAAAGGGCTTTGTTTATTTGTTTTTATCTTTCAGCAAACACTGACTCTGCACTTGTGCTGTGCTGGACACCATGGCAGATTCTGGTGATATATAAAGGGCCATCACATGTTCCCTCTTCAGTTAACTTAAACATAAATACAGCTGCAAAGCTGCAAATGGTAAATCCCTAGAGATTAAAACGTCTCTGTCCAAGTTAAGGGTAACTCTTTTAAAAATCCAGCTAGTTGAAATTTGAAATGATTTAGGTTTCATGCTAAAATATTATTTTACTTCATGGTGGATTAAGGAGATAAACTATTTTTATTAATGGATGTTTTGCATCCTGCAGAGATAAGGCATCAAAGCCTTTTGCCTTACCCAACCCGTTTCATTCAGTCACATTTTGGAATGGATTAAAGCAAGAAAAATATAATTAGGAAAAGTTGTGTTCTTCTGACTGCATCATTTGGATCTGCCCTTGGAATTTGGTTTATAAAGCCAGAAGAGTTGTGGGAGAAGATTCCTAGCTCCTGAGAGATTTGAAGATGGAATAATCATCACCATCTTTCTCCCTTTTTCCTTCTTCCTCTAGCATTTCCAACACCAAACACCATAGTTCATCTGAGTAAAGGTACAGCACACCTCCACCAAAGGAGTATAATGGATGAGTCTTTATTGCCAGGGAGAGCTGGTGTCCTTTTATCACGGAAGTTTTCACTAAAACCTCAGCTTAGACAATCTAGAAGTCACGTACGCATAAGTAGTCAAACAGCTGTAAACGAGGGTTTTTAATTAGGTGTCTGGATTTACACTGGCTGACTTGGCACCATCTCAGCCTTAGATGATGAAAAATCACCTGAACCCTCTCTAATGAAATACCTCTTGCCCTGGCATGTAAGTGCTTGTGTGAGTCACCAGGAAAGGTAATAAGGGCCCCTCACTGACCCCGCAGTGCATGCAGCCCTCCTGCAGGGGGGGCTGGCTCGCTGCTACCATGTGGAGTTTCCCTTCAGTCTCCCAGTCTCTGGCTGAGCACATCTCTTCTCTGCTTTATGTTACATAGCAATGCCTCCAGGCAGAAAATGTTGCCAATAATCCCTTGCTACGGGGGACTGGGAAAACAATTTTCTTAGTTTTTCTTCTTTCTTTCTCTTTTCTCCCTTCCCTTCTTCCTGCTTTCCTTGCCTCCATCCTGTCCTATCTTCTCTTCTCCCCTGTTTTGCCTAAATCATTCTAGCAATACATTTGTTTACTACAGAGTTGTAAAGGTAGCCAAATAAAAGCTGCTTATAAATTATTCCCCTTTCTTCCTCTGAAAGTACAAGGTTGAAAGAAATACAAATATACCTGACACATTAAAACTTTGAAGATTGATATATATGGTCTTCCTCCAAGAGATGTGCCTAGACTTTTAACATTGGGTTTGAACTAGTTTTATCCATGACTTTTGGGTTAACTATAATTGCAGAATGACAGTATCTCATAAATGTAATGTAAATACTTTACATTAATTGTCTACTACATACATACTTACAAAGAATAATTTATGCAATTTTTGTTAAGTCTTTT
>CAUYON010185478.1:0-28009 GCA_963573935.1 Arctocebus calabarensis
GATGAAGAACAAATTCGGGTAAGTGAGGACAATCTTAGAAAAATACATATAATTAGGAGAGGGGAGAGGTGAGGTGAGGGTGGAGGGAGGGTAATTGGTGAGGCCACACCTACAGTGCATCTTAGAAGGGTACAGGTGAACATTACTGAATGCAGAATACAAATGAGTTCATATAATAACTGAGAAAATGCCAGGAAGGCTACGTTAATCAGTTTGATGAAAATAGTTCAGATTGTATATGAAACCAGCACATTGTTCCCCTTGATTGCACTATTATACACAGCTTTGATTTAATAATAAAGACAATAAAAAAATACATATAATTAATTCTTAGGAAAGATTCAAGGTAATATATCCATAAAAGACCTGAATGTGATGAAAGTTGAGTGATGACAGAATGGGAAAGAGGTCTTGAAATTATAAATATAACTATCAAAATAAAAATTTTATTAGAAAGAATGAAATAGAGAGAAAAGGTAAGAAAAGATAAGAGACATAGAAGATTAATCTAATCCAAGAGAACCGACATCCATAGGAATTTGGAATTTCATCTCATAGGAGTTTGAGAAGACCAAACAAAAGCAGAGGGAGAAGGCGGCGCCTGTGGCTCAAAGAAGTAGGGCACTGGCCCCATATGCCGGAGGTGATGGGTTCAAACCCAGCCTTGGCCAAAAACTGCAAAAAAAAAAAAAAGCAGAGGGAGAATAATCCAAAGATAATAGAACAAACATTTGCAGAGCTAAGGAAAGACACGAGTGAAACAGCTCCACAAGTGCCATGAAGGGAGAAAAGACTCACACCACCTAAAATGTGAGTGGGCAGAGGAAGGAGAGCCCTGAGAGGTATGTAGAGAGGAGAGAGACAGAGAGAGAGAATGAACTTGCACACAGATCACTCACAAAGGAGCAAGCAAAAAGAAAATGAGGCAATGGCTTCTAAGTTCTGAAGGGAACTGGTCTGAACCCTAGATCCCTCAACTCGAGGAAACATAAAAACAAAATTTTCAGATACACAAAGGTTTAGGAATTTTACCAATTCCAGAACCTTCCAAAGGTACTAGTAAAGGAGGTGTTTTGGGGGGGAAAAAAAAGGAGGGGGATCTAAAAATGAGGCAAGGAAACTAAGAAGCAATATATCTAATCAAGAACACAATGAAAATTTTTCTTCAATAGTCTAAGGAGAACAGCTGTAAAAAGGTCTAGAAAACGTCTGGCACAAATTACAACAAATTGCCAGAAGATTCTGAGAAGAATGTCTTCAAGATGGAAATGAATTCCCTGTTAAATACCAGTTAATCCCAATGATACAGGGAAGCCATAGCAACCCACAGGTAAATCATTTAACAATACCCTGCTCCCCACCCAGCTCTCCTCTGCCTCTGACCAGCCAGATTGTCCCTGAGCAGCAGACACTACAGACATGGCTCAATTTCTCTCTCACTTCGGTTCCAACCAACTACTTAGATTTTGCATTTTGTAAATGTTGGTGCTGCATTTTCAACTTTTAGAGTCAACCTGTAGGGAAAGCCCAGAAGGCTTAGAGAGAAGAGAACAGAAGCCGGTGCTGGGAGCCTTGTCAAGGCAAAGGTAAGAGGGATGGATGGTCAGCACAAGAAAGGGAGGCATGCAGGACTCTGCAGCCTCGTCTCCCATGAGTGGCATGAGAGGATGCCTTAGAATCGTCCTAAGAAATATTGTTTCCAATATTAATGTTCAAGACCATAATATAACCAAGTTTAAAAAAAACTAGAAATAAAAAGTTAACTGTTGAGATGAGATGTGGGCCACATTCCTGTTTTTACATTAGGGAATTAAAAGGAAGAGTTCATTAGCTCTGAGGCAACTAACAGAAAAGCTTAAAATTAAAAAAAAAAAGAAAAGGAAGAATAAGAAGAAAAAAAAGCAATAGTTAAAAGTCAATGCCACTGACAAGCAGAACTGGACTTTGAAAATGGCCCATGGGGCTGGGTGCTGTGGCTCATGCCTGTAATCCTAGCACTCTGGGAGGTCAAGGCAGGTGGATTCCTTAAGTTCACGAGTTCGAGACCAGCCTAAGGAGAAGCATCTCTACTAAAAAATAGAAAACCTGAGGCAAGAGGATTACTCTGTCTTCAAAAAAAAAGGCTTGAAGTCTTCCCGTAGGGGTAAAGAGTCAGTTCTCCCATGGAAGTGCAAAGAAAAGACAGCAAACACCAAATTAAAAATTAATATCATTACTTTTATTTTAAAATAACATGAATTTATTTAAAAATAACAAATTAATGACTGCATCCAGAGGAGTAAAAGCTAACGATAATAATTACTTGGTGCTGCAGACAGTGTGGAGGGTAAGCGTGTGCAAGCCGTGGGAGAGGAGCTGGATTAGAACCACCATTCTGCCAAGCAATTTTTGTTCATTCAAATCTAAAAACTACCCCAAGACCTAGAACAATGCCTGGGCAGAGTAAGCACTCACATGTTTACTGAATAACAAAAACACATGTGTATTTTTGCTTATGGAACCTAAAAACAGGAACAGATGAGAAATAAACTCCACCAAAATGAGCAGGTAATTGCTTGGAACTACAGATTCTCTTCCTACCCCAACTTTTTCACTCACTTTTCTATAGGTAACATCTCATGGGGGGGAGGGTCAAAACAGGAGTTCAGCAGTCTCTACTTTAAATGTCAAGTATAAACCCAACAACGGGTGCTTGATTCATCCATTTGCTTTTCATTTTTTTCACTATCTATATTTTTCTTTTTTTGTTTGGAGACCGAGTTTCACTGTTACCCAGGATACAGTGCAGTGGTGTAATCTTAACTCATTGCGACCTCAAACTCCTAGGCTCAAGCAATTCCCCTGAATTCGGGCGCACCACCACGCCCTGCTGATTTTCTTATTTTTTGTAGAGACCAGCCTCTTGCTCAGGCTGGTCTTGAACTCCTCGCCTCAACCAATCCTCCCACCTTGGCCTCCCAAAGTGCTAGAATTTTAGGCCTGAGCCACTGCACCTGGCCTGTATTCTTCATTCTCTTTCAGAAATATACACTCTCCTATTTTATCATAATAGTTTCTTTTCCCTCTTTTAAGCAAGTCTATTTTATAGTTTCCAAATATTCTATTATTTCTAGTCCTTTGGGTCTTGATTCTGTTTTGTATGCCGGCCACAGAACTTCTTTCCCTTTTATAGCACATAATGTTCTATTGTGAGCTCATCATTTTTTAGGGATTATTAATATTTATTATTATGGGAGTCTCGAATGGCCTGAGCTATGAAAGCACCCCTTGGGGAGCGTTTGCATTTACTTTGGCAGTAACTTGGGAGGTTTCACCATTCCAACACCAGTTTTATGTCAATTTCTAGACATCACGCCAGGAGCACACCCGGAGCTCTATCTCTACTGGGTGCCACAGGTTTGGGTTTCAAGTCCACACGAGTTTTCCCCCCACTCAGAGTTCCCAAAAGCCAGTATAGCAAGCCCCAGCTTCCCTACTACTCTCTCTGAAGTGAATATACAGTTCTTCTAGTCCCATTTTCACAGATGGCCCTGATTTTGCACAAAGACTAAATTCCAGCTTCCTATCTTATGGGGCTGGGGGCTGCATGGACATTCTAATTTGGGTAACAAATACCCCCAAAATGCTCCTTGGCCCACTGATGGCTCTGCTCCTACTTCACACTCTAAGTTGTTTTTTTTTTGTTTGTTTGTTTTTTTCGGTCTAGTACCTGGAATTTTCTTTCCTTTTTTTCAAGTTAATCTATGTATTTAAGATTTGTTGGGGTTGTTTTTCCCCTCCTGTTCTCCATCAATCTGCCATATAGCAAGTAGTTTCTGCAGATATTCAATATTTGCATTTTTGAGAAAGTTACATTAACAGAGACCACCTTATTAAAAATCTTTTTAAATAAATTAGACCATTAATGAAAATCTCTAACCCTGAGAGAATTACAAATTTGTGCACATTTATCAGAAACAATAAAGTTTTAAAATAGGAGGAACAAGACGTAAGATATCAAAACCTTCATTTAACAGAACTTATAAGACAGAGAAATATTGACATGGTAGAAATTCCATAATTTGTGTATATTATTTCTAAAATGTTACCTTTTAAATTATGGAAATGACTCCACAAGACTTAGCCTTGGACTGATACAGTCTTAACAATGCAGAATTATACCCTTTTGTTCCCCCTTCCCTTTTTATTCTTTGGTTCTATGATTGGGGTTTAATTTTCATTCATATGTTTTCATTCATCAATATGACATGAACATTATAATCTTTGTCCAAACAACCTTTTAACAATGACATCTGAACAAGCAAGAAAGACATCGAAATATGATTCCTGGCAAAGAACTTGTGGTGTATGTTCTTCAACTTTGTTCCTTTCCTTTCAAGCACTTGGCTGTGGTGTTTCCAAGGTCACACTCAAAAGTCTTCTCATTTAAAAGAAGTGCCTCCAGTTGACACTGTTCACTAAATCAAGGCCAATCAGACTTAAAGAAGGGAGTATAAATTTTGGAAGCAATCATGCAAAATCTACCACTTGTGGTATTCATTTCCTCATTTTCATTGCCTACTTTTTTTAAAAAAGCATAAACTCAAAACTCCTAACATGCTTGATTTTTCCAAACAGTGAAACAAAGGGCAGGGTATGAACATTCATATACAAGTGTCCGCCTGAGCATGGCATACGTTTCGTTTCTTAGGTAACTACTGAAAATTAGAATGGCTGGGTGATAGGGAAGGTATATGTTTAATTTTTTAACTGTTTCTCAAAATGCTGAACCATTTACATTCCCACCCCTGGCACATAAGAGTTCCAGTAGCTCCATATTTGTGCCAACACCGCTATGTCCAATCTTTTTAATTTTAGCCATTCTAGTGGATATGTGATAGTATCTCATTGTGACTTTAATTTCCATTTCCCTAATGACTAATAATGTTGGTGTCTTTTCATGTATTTACATGCCATTCATATATCTTCTCTGGGAAGTATCCTTCAAATCTTTTGCCCATTTTTTAAAATTGGGTAGTTTCCTTTCTTGTCCTTGAGGTGTAATAAGAGTTCTCTAGACACAAGTCACTTCCTTGTTGGATATCCAACATAGAACATCAAGAGTCAAACAGTTGAGAAACCCTGATGTAGTTAATTTTGCTGAAAAGAAACATAATATAAGGAGTCATGTATCTATAAATACTTCACTCTACCTTTAAAATCCAAATAGGTAATTAAAAAAAAAGTGACCTGAAATCCTTTTAAAAAATCATATTGTTCAGAATCTATTTATATCTAAGTCCAGTGAGCATCTTGCCTATTCATACTTAAGACCATAAATCACACAAAGGCAAAATTTGCTCATATGGTACAATTTAGAATGAGCTCTTACTAAAAAGAACTAACATTTTCATAAAGTTTTGGCACATCTGCTATCTGGAAAATTAGTCAGAGGCTTCAAGTGGCTAAATTCTCACTACACGATAACCATAGAAACTTACAATTATGACACATTTCCTAAGGCTTCCTCTCTAGCCCCCACCCAACTCTTGCCTTTTAATGAACTTTTATTTGTTTTTTTATTAAATCATAGCTGTGTACATTAATGCAATCATGGAGTACAATGTGCTGGTTTCATATACAGTCTAAAATATTTTCATCAAACTGGTTAACATAGCATTCATGGCATTTTCTTGGTTATTGTATTAAGAACTTTATATTCTGCATTCAATAAGTTTCACCTGTACTTAATGAACTTTCAATAATGACCCTGAACAGCTCAGGTGAAAGCAGGGGGGAGGCATTGTGAAAACAGTTCTCTTCCTTTTTCCTTTAGAAATCAGACATCTTATTCCACAGAAGAGTCCCCAAAGGCCTCCCTCAAAGCCTATTTATTCTAATCTTAGATACTATTCTAACAACACAACCATTTATAGCAAATATCTCTCAGGGGTGAGATCAGATGACGTTTAAGTCTCTCTAAGCTGAGAGTCTGTTTATCTATGGAGCAGGCTGTATAAAATATCAAACACAGGATTCAGAACCAAGAAATCCAGATGATGGTCTCAAACTTGCCAAAGAGTTTGGGCAAGATAATTATTCTCTGAAGTCTTCCATTTCCTCAACCATAAAATGCAAACTTGATTTCTATTGTTTCTTCCAACATAAATGTTCTGTTAGATTATATAAGCTGGCTTCCAGTGGGGTATGATCTCATTTGATTTCCACACAACTCTGTGAGGAGAATATGACCATTATTCTAATTTTAAAGATGAAGAAACTGAGGGAATTGAGTAACGTGGCATCACACATGGGTCCCGGCCATGCTTTGCTGCCATCAGCACTTTACACTCAGGAAATGAAAAGAAACAGGGGGCTGCTTCAGCCAGTTGATCAAGCACAGAGAGGAGTAATTACTGACAGTCTACAAGTTTCAAAAACTCACAAACTCCAAAAGGCAAGTCTAGGACCATTTATGAAGTACTGCAATTCCCCAAACTCAGTGGCCCCTGAGGGCATCTATCTACCTCATCATGTCAACTAACTTCCAATCACCGCACCCAGGGACAGGACTGCATCAAAGCCCAGACTCTTACCAGAGTCATCAGATTTTTAACGGATTCTAAAGCATCTAAAAGATGCTCTTGGACATGTTCTTTAATATCTCTTAAGCTCATTTTCCTCAACTGCTTATCTCACAAAGTTCAGAAATCAGTAGAGAAGGTAGAAGTGAGATTTTGGAAACTACCAAGAGTTCAATGACAGGTTGATTCTCCATCTTAACATCTAGTAGGCACTTTCACTTTCCAACACACTTCCATAAGTCGCTAGCTTTCCTTAGAAATTAAAGATCAAAGTCATCTTCTTAAAGACTTCAACATTCCTTTCTTCTGGATTTTGACCAAAAAAGAGACAGAGAGATTGAACTGTTGACCCTGACCATTCAGGGCTGCTAGGAATTCTTCAAAGAATGTCCCTCCTGCCACAGTGTACTCCATCGGGCTAGTTTAGAAAAGCCAGGCCAGTCATCTTATGCACAGCAATGCAGCGACAAGTGATATAGTGAGTAGGACATCCAGGGGGCATAGCCACACAGCCCCGAATGACTGTAGGCCTGGTTAGCTCCACAGCAGTCACCTGGTTCTGAGGACTCACTGCCTCCTCACCAAAGTCACAGCACAACTGATGCCACACATACTCCTTTAGGCCAGAGCCTCTTAACAATTACTAACTTCTGCTCTTGCCCTTGAAAAGTTCCTGAAAGTTGGGACAGCTCCTAGAAAGGACCAAGGAACAGAGAAACCGGACAAACAGGGTTATCTCTTTCCTGTTACCATATTGATGAACAGATTATGAAAGTTCCAGATCTTAATTCCCAGCCCAGGGAGTCTTCCCTCTGATCACATGTTCCCATACCCCAGCCAATACTCTGAGCTCTTGTCACTGATTTCAAAGCCCTGTACTAAGCAACTGAGATTGGAAATAATCTTAAATTTTCTTCCCTAGAGATTCTTCCCACTGAAAACTCATATTAAATCACTGCTTAGAGGCCAAGTATAAGCCCTCTCTCCCTACAGCAGTGATGCTATGCTTGGATATAACTGGGGATCACGAATCAAAGACTCTGCCTGGCCATACCATTACTAAGTTACCATCGCTGAAGTCCTGTCACCTGTGCATTTTAGGGAATGCATTCAACAGTCACTTTCAACATTTCCATTTCTCCAAGAGATTATTTCTAGGGCACTTATTTTAAGTTACTATATCAAGAAAGAGTATGGCAGAAACAGACAAACACCTAACAGAGAAACAGTAAACAGTCTGTTGACAGCTTCTGGTACTTATTTAACCTACTTTTTAAAACTCTATATTGGAAGAGGTATGTCTATCAATCAAATTCAAATAGAAACACTGCTGTATTCTCTCCACTATCTTTCCCTATGATCTTCTGAGTTTGAGTTGTGTGTTTGATGACAGATAAATGTTCTATATAAAGGAATTTCAAAAACACTTTCGACATGGTGAAAATGGGCCAGGCACAGTGGCTCACACCTGTAATCCTAGCACTCTGGGAGGCCAGTGGGTGGATTACCTGAGCTCAGAATTTCAAGACCAGCCTCAGCAAGAGTGAAACCCATCTCTAAAAATAGCTGGGTGTTGTGAGGGAATCGGGGGCACCTGTAGTCTCAGCTACTTGGGAGCTGAGGCAAGAGGATTGCTTGAGCCCAAGAGTTTGAAGTTGCTGTAGCTATGACACCATGGCGCTCTACCAAAGGCGACAAAGTGAGACTCTGTCTCAAAAAAAAAAAAAAAAAAAGAAAGAAAGAAAGAAAGAAAAGAAAAAGAAATGGTGGGAGACACCTGTGGCTCAAAGGAGTAGGGCGCTGGCCCCATATACAGGAGGTGGTGGGTTCAAACCTGGCACCGGCCAAAAACTGCAAAAAAAAAAAAAAAAATAGAAATGGTGAAAATGTACATCATTTCTTCAAGAAGATGCAAAGGCTACCTTCCAAAAGTATATATAAACTTGCATCTTAACACGCCTCCTCCAGGAAAGAGGCATTGAATTCTTGCTTCTCCATTCTTGTGATACTTTATTAAGAAGAATGTGTTTCAACTCCATCCAGCTTAATACGAAAGATGCAAAGCCTCCATCTTTGTGTGTGCATGTTTTTTGTGTGTTTTTTTTTGAGACAGAGCCTCAAGCTGTCGCCCTGGTAGAGTGTCGTGGCATCACAGCTCACAGCAACCTCCAATTCCTAGGCTCAAGCGAGTCTCCTACCTCTGCCTCCCAAGTAGCTGAGACCACAGGCGCCCACCACAACGCCCAGCTATTTTTTTGTTTGGGTTGTAGCCGTCATTGTTGTTTGGCGGGCCCAGCCTGGATTCGAACCCGCCAGCTCAGGTTTACATGGCTGGTGCCTTAGCCTGCTGAGCCATAGGCGCCAAGCCATGTGTGTGCATGTTTAATTAGTAATTTATTAAATCTACTTATCAAGTGATCCAGTCTGTATAGAGCCTTGAAATGATTTTTCAGAGTTTATTTCTAATCATGGAAAGCAGATGGTTCTATAAAACCTGCAAGTATTTACAGACTCCTTAAACTCACAATCTACCTATATCTTAACACTTAAATAGAAGCTCATTTTTTTCAAAATTAATTTTCTACTGCTTTCTCATGAAAATACAAAAAAGACAACATTCATAGTTTAAAAAATTTATATTTAACCCAAATCAAGATTTTTCTACAAATGATACCTCTTTCCAAATAGTTTAAGACATCATAGGATAATGTGATGTTAAAACAATCTCACCACAATAAGATTATGTAACTTTTAAAAAATACTCTGCAATATTTTAACTTTTCATTCTAGATTTCAACTGTGTCTGCTATGTAAACACATCAGATTAATCCCAGTCATTCATACGTATGCAGCAGATTGTCAAATATGACCAGTTACTATATAAACTATGATATCATAATTGTAAAAATTGCAAAAGTTAATCCTTATGAAAGCTTAAAAGAAGCTTTTAATAAAAGGTGACCAAATATTGCCCTCATTGTCTTTAAAAATTACCTCTCTTCCTCCTCCCTCTCCCCCTTTGAATGGTACCTTTTATAGCATGTTAATATACACAGCACTTTTACTTAGGTTAGCCTTTTACATGGCTGCTTTATTTTCGGATACACTGAATTTATCAGAAGGCACTAAGATTAGACTCCTAAGTAGTTTCAGATTTTTTTGTCCATTTGTAGGTTCCTCTAGAATGATTTTCCTGAGAAAAGGTTTAACTCTAAGACCAGAAGGCACCAGAAGAAAATGAATGATTCAACACAGCAACTTGAAACTTGCAGCATTCCAAAGGTAATAGGTTCCTTGAACTTACCATTTAGGACAAAAAGTCAGAAAAATCTTCTGAACATAAACATATAACGAGAGCATATTTATTAACAGTAGGAATACTCTCAAGCTTATAGTAAACAACATATTTAATCTTACATAATATCACACAGCCAAAAACATTAAAAATTTACATTCTCAGGTACTATCCTGAAAACATTATCTGATACATACTACTAGCCTATGACAAAGTATGGCATTTATATCACAAGGAGAAAAGAAAAGTTTCATCGCAAAAACAGATTTACAGATTTCACTTTGATTAAATTCTAGAGATATATTTTGAAGAGAAAAAAAGAACAAAATTCACCCTTAAAATAAAAGTCTTTATATCTAATCCATTATTATTAATACTTTTTATGCTCTGACAATGAAAAACGTTTAGAAACTCTCGAATTCTAGGAATTGTGACCAGTTAACCTATTTGGCCTTCACATATTCTAAATTCCCTTTGGGAATCACATTCATGTTTTCAGTCCATCAGTCCAACATGATGGAGCAATGGATGGAGCGATTCTACTTCTTTTTCTTCTTCTTTGGCAGCTCATCCTTGGAGCTGCTGCTACCAGGAGAGCTGGAATGTGAGTCTGAATCAGAGAAGGGTCAGCCGGTGGAGGAGGCCGGAGATGATCAACTAGAGGGGCTTTCACCCGTGTCACTGTCTTCTGAGGAGGGTGACAAAGACATTTCTTCACTATCTGATGAAGAATCACTGGCCGAATTGCCACTGGAACTGGTTACACTTTTAGACCTTTTTTCTCGGTCTTTCTTTTGACATTAAGTAGTTCTCTAATGCTTTGCTATAACAACAACCTGTTTCCTTTTTCTTTTAAAGCCGCCTTTAGTTCTGCTGTTCTGGAAATGGAAGGCCTATGTAGATATTTTCTTTTTCCTGTGCATTCATAGCCAATGTCCAAACTCCAAACATTTCTAACATCTTACATGCTTGTTTGCTTCAACCTGTCTCCAGGCTATGGGCCCATGCATGGGAAGCACCCATCTCCATCTTTCTTAATGGCTGAATAGTATTCCATGGTGTACATATACCATAGAGTATGAATCCATTCCTGGGTGGGTGGGCATTTAGGTTGATTCCACATTTTGGCAACTATAAATTGAGCTGCGATCAACAATCTAGTGCAAAGGTCCTTATGATAAAATGATTTCTTCTGGATAGATGCCTAGTAGTGGGATTATGGGATCAAATAGGAGGTCTAATTTGAGTTCCTTGAGGATATGTTGTTTCTTCTTGACCAAAGAATAAGCAATTAACAGGCAAAAACTGTGTCTTCAACTTGTTGGTGCCATCACAGTGCCCAACACAAGTGACCAGCACATAACAAGTGCTCATTAAATATATGGGTTCAATCAATGCATGCACACTTCAACACCTGCAAAATATCATACCAGTAACACAAACCCCACCAACCATTTAACTGAGGCAAATAAGAAATAGAAGATTTAAAAAGTTATGTTGGTTTGTCTCAGATGTGCTATTATCTGAGCTAAGAATCCTGGCAAAACTATTCAAAACCCACAAGTAAGGAAGAACCAAACTCATGTACCAATATGGCAATGTACTAACCAGTCATTTGATATTATCTCTACATAGCAAAGTACAAATTAGTTTTAATGTAGTAAAAAAAAAAAAAACATGATTGGCATAAAATGACAACGCGGCTCAGGTTCAGGCTCAAAGTTCAGGTTGTGCTCAAGAGTTTTAAGCAGTCTTTGGGTGACTATCATCTGTACCCCCTGTCTGGGAAGTAGTGAATCCATGTTTCCTAATAATGTATGTTGATAGCTAAAAATGAGCACCAAAAATAAATTAGTCAACATATGCACCAAGGTGGACATACACAACTCGTATGAGAATTAGTAAATTCTTACAATTTCGAATATCCAAACCCAAGACTCCTTAAACCAAGAACACAACTTGAAATTAGTAAAAGCAGGTTTCGAGGACTGCATCCAGGATTTCTGAATTCTACATCTTGGAAAAACTGCTTTGATGAATAATTAGAGCAAACAGATTTCACAAAGGTAAGAAGGAAGTAATGCAGGCGGAGAAAAAGTACACAGACATCAGAACGCTTCGTATCTTTTACCTGAAGAGGGGAGTTGGGAAACACTTACTGGTATCTGGAGTTTTCTCTTCAGGTCTGCCAAATAAAAATTCGTATTTGGCCTTGGCAACACTCTGGGAATGTGCAGACGCATTGTTAACCCAAACAAATGTCTCTGCCTGCAAAATTAGAACAAAACAAAGACATCATTAAAATACATCATAAGACAAATTATCCAACAGAGTAATGGTCAAGCAATTATGACCTGATTGGGATGCTGTATCGCCGTTCAAAATGAAACATGAAAAATACAACTGAAAATCAGAATGCAAAATTATCATTGTATGATTGTAACTATGCAAAAATATATGCATATGTATAAACATCTGAAGGGAAATCGTAGATCAACAAAAGAAGTAATCTTTCTCCCAAAGAGATCCCATTTTGGTATAATCACGAACACCATTCAGCCAAACAGGACACGGAACAAAACTGCCAGGCATCCCGTTTATACTGAGTGTCCTAAATTTAAGTGTCCTTTGTAATTCCTGAAAGTTCCTTATTTCAAAGAAAAACTACAGCGTGACAGTGAAAGTGGTACACATCATGATTCTGAATCCCTAACACCTCCTTCCTGCCTGCTGTAAGCAATTGTCAAATATCAGTAGTGGCTGCCTTCTCTGGCCTACCACTAATTAAAACTACATAGCAGGAGAGAAACTTCAAAACACACAGAAATTTGACTGAGACCAATCAGGGAGCCCGTCTTCGGCCTCTTTACTCTGAACTCAAACATTAACCAGGATCCAGTCATTATCCACACTGGTTTCTACCCACTGATTATGAGACATCTTCTTTTCTCATGGCTGAACAGTGACTGACCATTAACTCGGGGAGAGAAGCATGAAAAGTTTTATCAGCAACCAAGTACCTAGTTCAAAGAGGAAAATTGTATGACTTCTATTATTTCCTTTGAAGCAGAAATGATTGACAGTAGTGAGAAGACCCAATCATAACTCCATCACCTCACCATACACAGGCTCGGTGTTTTGTTCTTTGATGCCACTATAAAGAGCTAGCTTGCACAACTTTCAAAGAGCATTTTCTTAAAATACTTCTACAGTCACTTTATGTTCACAAAGTATAAAATTTATCTTTCTGAAAAAGGTGAATAATCCTCCTGAAGTTATTTATATGCTTGATAGCCACAGGTTGTTAATTATCTTTTCCCCAACAGAGAGGAAATACTAATTTTTTGATTACGTGGAAAGCTTCAGGCTGGTAAAGAGGAACTTGGCCCAGGGGCTCCGAAGAGAGGTGCCCTAATTTAGGTAGGGTGGGAGGGAAGGCTCTCCGAGGAACCTGCAGGGATGGGAGGGATGAGAGGCTGGGGAAGGACAGGGGATTCAACCAAGCAGAGGGAGCGCCATATGCATGGCCTTCAGGGGATTCAGAAGGACCTGCCTGGTCAGATCCCTGAGAGAAAACCAAGGTTCACCCACCAGGAGTGGGTGAACAGGCAGGGAGGAGGCTTGCAAGGAGGATGGAGGGTCAAATACACAGAATGTGTAGCTCAAGGGAAGGATGTAGCATTCTGATCAGTTTGATGGGAAGCCACTCAAGGGTGTTACGTGACACAGGGATTCATTTACACTTTCAAAAGATCACGTGGTTGTTATATGGAAAATGAACTGGAGTGAGACAAGAGGAACCAGAGACACCAGTGAGGAGTCGGGATGAGGCTGTGAGCTTAGAGGAAGGTGATGGCAATGGAAACAGAGGAAGATGGCTGAACTGAGAATATATTTTGTTGGAAGACCGTATGTAATTTTCTGATAAACTAGCTTTAAAGAATGAGGAGATGAGAGCAATCAGGGATATTTACTATGGAAAATGGATAACATTAACTAACCACTTACTTGAGCCAGGGCACTGTTCTAATGTACAACAAATATCCCATTTGATGCTCAGAACAATGTGGGCTCTACCATCACCCCTGTCTCGGAGGTAGAAAAAAGGAGGCAGGGAACGGGTTAATACTGTGTCCAAGGTTACCCAGCTAGTGAAGAGCGGATCCTGATTTACATGCAAGCAGTCACATCCAGAACCTGTGGCCCTGAGGACGACTCACGTATTGAGATGGGGGACACTAGGTGATTTGGGAGGGACCTGGGTGAGATAAAGCGTCTTGATCCTTCCAGGGGGACCATAGTGATATTCACCAATGAGGGATGTCGCACTTTTTCTAGAATGAGTTCTCGAACTTCACTTTCAATGCTGTAAATAACACACTTTTATATCTACACTCATTCCTACAGCTATCTCATAACAAATCCTAAGTTCACGCTCATATTTTTCCATGAATACACTTGTGCTGCTTTTGAGTACAAATGAGCCATTGATAAGATATCCACAAGACCAGTGAAACTTATTATTCCACCTACACTGCTCCTAGTTGGTGTAGTTCAGCCAAATACACGTTGCTCTCCCACTATTATTAACACTTCCCACTATAATTAAGAAAGCTTTATTGCTGAAAAACAAATAAAACTATGCATGTCTTCATTATCCAGCAATAAAGAAGATTCAAATCCTAGCATATACATTTTTTCCTTCAAAAATATATGTGACATATGCCCGCCCATAAACAAGTAGGGGACCTGTGGGTGCTTAGACAGAGGGGATGGCCCTCTGTTCCCTACAGCCAGTCCCTATTCCCTTACAGGCCAACTGGAAAGATGTTACAGAAGTCAGTAACAACCTCAAGCAATACTAGGACAGAAAGGCATTTAAAAGCGGAGAGGCCAAACCAGCCAGGAGACAAATAACTGAAAGGCCAAATCTTGACTTTGTAAAGGTTATAAACAGCACTGAAACTGAAGGGCAAAGCAGCAAATGGGCCACAGGCTACGGAGAAGAGCTCGGCAAAAAAGCAAGAAGCAGCCCCCATCTCACCATTACTCAGGCCTACGGCCCGCCTGTTTTTCATTGTGTGAGCACATGAGACGGAGCTCAATTCCGGGCCTTTTTAAAAGCCCCTGGAGATCCACTCTCATGTTCCCACCAGCTGCTGTCTGTTCACTCTGCCCATTTCCTGAAAGTGCTGTCCCCTGGGACAAGTTCAAGTGCGGTTCTGCTGCTCCTCCAGCCGTGGAGTCAGGGCAGGCAGCCTAAGTCGGGGGTAACAGGGCAGTCCTCAGCTGTCTTCTACCAACACACATGTAAAGTCAGAAGAAAAGAACTTGAAACTGGGTGGCGCCTGTGGCTCAAGGGGAGGGGGCACTGGCCCCATATATGAGAGGTGGTGGGTTCAAATCTGGCCCTGGCCAAAATTGCAAAACAAAGAAAAGAACTTGAAACTAGGCCTTCACAGACTTGACCAAGTCTTCCTTTGGTAATCTTCACCTTAGACCAGCGGTTCTCAACCTGTGGGTTGCAACCCCTTTGTAACAATGAAAATACATCCTGCATACCAGATATTTACATTACGATTCATAACAGTCACAAAATTATAATTACGAAGTAGCAACAAAAATAATTTTATGGTTGGGGGGGTCACCACATGAGCAACTGTATTAAAGGGTCACGGCATAAGGAGGCATTAGGAAGGTTGAGAACCACTGCCTTAGACCAATTTTAGTTGTCTTCTAACCAAATGGGAGAATTATAAACCCTGCCAGGGGCAAGGCTCTGGCTTCATAGTCCAGTATGGCTTCTTACCAGTGTTGATGCTGCTTGATTTTTTTGAAGGGTGCTGTAGAAAGCTGGGACCTTATGAAGCTAGGATGATAAATACTCATTTGTAATAAAGCCTCTCATGAAACCAAAATAAGACAAAGGGATCAAGTGTTCCTCATGCTCCTTCACTGAGACACCAAGTAAGTAAAGAGTCAAGAGACCCATGTTCAAAGAAACAACTTAAAAGAGAATTAACAACCCACACACAGCACAACCTCTGCCTCTCCCATCATCTCACAGTTAGATGACAGATGCAGAGGCCTTTGACAGCCAACGCAGAGACACAGTGACTCAAGTCTTCAGCTTACACTGCTTTTTTCTCTATTACTCACCTCTTTGCCTTCCCCAGGCTCTGAATCCATGTGCTTCTGGTAATGTTTAAAATTCATTAAATAAATCAGAGAGTACAGACAAAAATTACCAAGCCTTTGCATGCATCTCCCTACTTACTATAGACCTTTTTTTTTTTGGTCTCTTCCACAATATCCACATTCTAGATTCTTCTTAATCAGGAGGCTAGAGCTTGCCCCACGTGGAGAATACTTCAGGATTTAAGTCAGGTCACATGAGGAAAGTCTGAAAACCACAGAGAACTTTAAAAAATCAGCCCAGCATAATCAGAATCCCTATGAGGAAATCAACCAGACTGTGAAAAAATAACACTCATAAGCGCTGCTCTGTGTCTTTGCACTGAGAACAATCAAAACAAGGACCATGCAAAGCAGAGAATACAGGCTCTCAGTGAGTGTTCAATAAATGCTGTTGCTGCATCCTTACAAACCCAACAACCTCAAAAAAGCCTTGATACCTTGGCAGAAATCCCACCCCAGAAATTACACAAATGAAAACTGATCATCAGCCTTCTTCACCTAAATCTGCTTTGCAAAATATCATGGTACCTTCAGCTATTTCAAAAGTTCCACTAACTTCTGCAACAAAATTAAATGCACTCTAAAATTTATCTTTAAAAACATGATCATTTGATCATGATCTCTTCGAAAAAGAGAAACTTGGGTGCTGTGAGTTCCAGGTGAGAATCAGAAGAGATGTCTTCTCGCCTTAGTTTGCTACATGTATATTTTCTTTAACTTGAAAGTCACCTCTGCAAGCAATATATATATATATATAATACCTAGGACTGGACCTTACAAATTAGACATGCTGGAAGGGGTTTCCAACCTTTGGCTTCTCTACACTACACTGGAAAAGGAAGAGTTGTCTTGGGCCAGACATTAACTATATAAACACAAAAGCTGATGAGCAGCAAAAAAAAGTCTGTGCATAATTTTTGTGATAACTGACACCAGAAATAAGCAAAAAAAAGCCCTCATAAAATCCACTTGCAGCCCCTCGGCCATAAGCTGAATGCCCTTGTCAGCTAGATTGTTTTTGAGTCAAGATAAGAACACAGTTATAATTTTCTTTTCTTCCAAGGAACTGAGTAAATAAACTAAACCAATACTCTTTTCTGTTTTCACAGTATTAGTCTTTTACTCAACCTGAATGTACACAGAAAAAGATAACCTTCTAGGCAAACATAAATACTCTAAAACTCATAAAATCCATGTTGTAATTCAACACACAAAATAACACAAAATATTAAGAATATAATAACACACAAAATATTAAGAATAGTGCTACGTATCATCTCTGTGCTAGTGTCTATAAGAAAATATATGATTCACCTAAATTCCATCAAAGCAAAATATCTCTAAGCATATGCTACTCTTGAAAGACATCAAATGATCATGAGTTTGGTATCACAGTGAAAATCAGATGAGTCAGGTGATCCCCTGGAAAGCATGTGGTTCTGCCCACAGGACATAAATCCTAACCAGATGACACCAAACATTCCATCCCTGGCTGTTAACAGATGTCCATTATGAAGAAAAGAGCACAAGCTAAGCTAAGAGCTCTATAAAGCACACATCTATAAAATCAAGGTCAAGAGGGGCACCAACAAGAACGTAAGGTGCTAAAAATATAAATTTAGCAAAAAATTCTAACTCAATTCTTAGACAACCTCAATTATCCATGATCTCAATAAAAATTTTTTTCATCAGATTTTTAATTTTAATTTAAAATTACACAGAAAGCGAAAATATATTATGTGGGCTCTTGATACCCTGTTAATTACCAGTAAAGTCATTTCTTCAAAATATGCTGACAAGGTAGGATACATTAATTACGCAATTTTCCAATGATAAATTCTTAGCATCCTAGTTTCAGGTAGGCAGTCAAAAGGTAAAATAACACTAGACAAACTGAAAGAGTGCCCTGGATTTTGATTTTAGAAGGTATCCAATAGTTAAACTAAAACAGGATACTCACACTACCTGCAAAATGAAATACCCCTATCACATATTTTTAGCTTTTAGAAAGACACAAACTATTCATGTGTAATGAATATTCAAAGACACAAACTATTCATTCACTGGAAGCCAGAATGAATAAAATTCTCAGAAAGCAACTGCTTGCATAAGCAGGTTAACAGTCAATATTTCTTTGATTAGTTTTTTGGGAACCTCCATACAGTTTTCCATTTAACATATCCATCACCTCAAACAAATCATATTTTGTGGTGAGAGCATTTGAAATACACTCTCAGTGACTCTGAAATATACATTACACTATTGCCAAAATTATATTCACCATGCTGTGCTACACATCTGGGGGAAAAAATACCCTATTCCTCCTGTCTAACTGAGGCTTTGTACATTTGACCATCATATCCCCAATTTTCCCCACCCCCACCTCTGTTTAACTACAACTCTACTCTCCACTTCTACGTGTAAGTTTGATTGTTCTTTTATTCATTCATTCATTCATTCATTCATTTATTTAGACAGAGTCTCACTGTGTTGCCCTGGTAGAGTGCCCTGGCATCATAGCTCACAGCAAGCTCAAACTCCTGGGCTCAAGCCATTTTCTTAACTCAGAGCCTTCCAAGTAGCTGGGACTACAGGCATGCCCCACTACACCCAGCTAGTTTTTCTATTTTTAGTAGAAATAAGGTCTCACTCTTGCTCAGGCTGGTCTCAAACTCCTGATCTTAAGTGATCCACCCGCCTGGGCCTTCCAGAGTGCTGTGATTACAGGCATGAACCACTGCACCCAGCCAAGTTTCATTGTTTTAGATTCCACAAATAAGCAAGAACATGCAGAATTTCATTTGTCTTTCTAAGCCTGCCTTACTGCACTTCATAACATTACTTTGTACTCCACAGATACATACAACTATAATTTGTCAACGTATAATTTTCTTAATAAATTTTTTTTTTAAATAAAGAATTTCTTCAGGACTTCCAGATCCTATTTGGCCAACTACGTCTTCAGGAACATCAAGTTGTTTCCTGCTGCTGGGACAGAGTTCATCAGCTTTACCCCCAGAAGTGAGTGATCTAAGAATTGCCGTGTTGTGACTCACACCGAGAAAGACAAGACAGGAGTGAGATACTCTGCAGCAATATTTCTTTCTGCTGGTCCAGGGCCAACCTGCGGAGACCACCTGAAATGCTTGTGGATAAACTGCTGATGGCTGAATCAGATTCCTGGGAGAAGAGCTGGAGAAGATGCATTTTGAGGGAACTTCCCCAGCTGATCTTCAGGGGTTGAAGTTTGAGAGCCTCTATTCACTCTGGAGCTAGACAGGTTACACAACTGAGCCTCAAAAAGCACCGAGGGACAATGCCCTTCCTCTTAGAGCACCCCCATCCACCCTACAACGCAAACTACAACCACAAAGTGTTGGGGAAGTTAGGATTTTTGGCTTACTGTGTGTATGTTACAACTGGTATTAAAGCTTTTTACTTCCTTTTATCAATGGCTTTCAATTAGTGGAGTTAATGAGACTAAAGCTATTAACCAAAAAGTTGCTTTTGGACCCAAGCAATGAAGGAATGCAATACTAGGAAAGGTCCCCTGCGACACTTTAAGGCAAGTCATTCTCACAAATGCTGGATGTTCAACAGACAATGCATCAGCTAAAGGATAATGAGTAAAAGCAAATCACTATTGTTCTTAAATACAGAACACAGGAGAATAAGTGATTCTCTGCTTCATCTTCTTCTTCTTAGGACTTTGACTGAAGGTTGATTTTTACTCCGATTGTTACTGCTTCAGATGCATCTAGTGAAAGCTGGCTGGTACAGTTGTGTGCCCTCCATAATTTTGGCCTTTGGCTGAGAGACAACCACCACCCTTCCCAGTGACTTTAGCATCCTCCTGGGTGACTCACTCAACGCCCAAGCTCCCGGGTTCCTTGAGCTTTTCATTTCCAATGGCCTCCTCCCTGGCAGTGTGGCATCGCCCACTCCCATGCCCCACTATCCTGCTCTCTTGAGTCTGACTCCATCCCTGTAGGTTTCTTGCTCCTTTATTTCACTATCCTGGTACTCTGACCTCATCAAAACCTGGACAACTACGATTCTCCTTTTTCTGAAACTCTTAGGTCTCCTTCATAGAACTCTTTCTTCATCTCTTACCTTACGCTAATGGTGCTGCTCCCCCAAATGTTCACCTCTGTTACCACTTAAAAACTCTTCCTGGAGATCTTATTCAAATCCACAGCTTCCACTAAAACCTACAGACTAGTGGGTACCAAAACTTTACTTTAAAAAAAAAAAAACAACTTTATTCGAATTAATATGAGGGTACCATATTTAGGTTCCATTGTTCTCACTTCCAGGGTAAAGATCCATTTGTCCAAAACTTTACTTTCAGCACAAAACAGCTCTCTCCTGTATATAGTGCAGAGCTGCTTCCTACATATCTCAACAGGTACCTACAAATTCAACATGTCTAAAATGAAATGCGTTCCCTTTCCCCTCAAATTCACATCTTCTTTCTATATTCCTCGTCCTACTAAATGACACAATGACACAGTCACCGAAGCCAAAGCTTGGAAGTCATCCCAGATCCCTTCTTCCTTCGTACTTCCACTTCCAACCAATCTGCTAAGTAATGTCAATTCTACTGCTATCATACCTCGCAAATAGAGTCCCTTAATCCAAGGACAGTACCTTGTGCCTCTCTGTATCATGTTTATCCTTCCTAGTGCCCTAGCACATTCCAAGACTCAATAAATTGTCAGTCATTATCATCCCCTGTCCTGTCTGCCCTCACTGCTCTTGCCATAGCTCCTGACCACACCATTTCTTTATAGACAGAGATAATTGTCGAGCTGGCCTCCTTTTGTGCAGATTTGACCCACACCTGAACATTCCAAACTAGGTTATTTCCACCTTAACTATCTCCAAAGAGCCGGACACTTACAGCGTTCCAGGCTCTGTTCTAAGTGGTTTACATGTTATTTTCCATTGTTCTTACACAAGCCCTATCAAATCTGACTATCAGTACTTCTAGAAGAGTAAACAATCACATGAGAAGGGAGAGTGAGTGCACACAATTCCAGAAATGAATCTGTCTCAGGGAAACACCCAAAGATAAGAACAGCCTAGAGCTAATTCCTGTGTCATCCCATCAACCTCCGTCCCCCTAGCTATCATTAATGTTAGAATGCAGATAGCACCAGGCCAGCAGTTGCTGAATTTCTGGGAGGAACACAAAAAAGACACAGGAATAAGTTAGTTAAGACAGACTCAATACCTGATCTCTGGGCATTTTCCTGGTACCCTCTCATCCCCACTCATCTAGAACACAGTAGTTTCCGGGGTTCTCCTGCCAACACTCATAAAATCACCAAGTTAGCAATGAATGCACTTGCACAAGGGGTGAAGTGTAAGTGCAGCTAGCATGACTGAGACTACAGTGACCTGTGCTTGTGTAAGTCTTGGCAACACTTCAGACATTTACCATGGTGCACTCATACGCTGTTGGAGTATAAAGCGGTGTTGCTAATTTGGAAGATAATTTGGCTGTTTCTACTTAAGTTTGAAATGCATATGCCCTTTTATGTAGCATTTCAGCATGTAAGAATTTATTCTACAGATAACCCACATGACAAAGAGGAATGTACAATGATGCTCATCCCAGCAAAACATGAGAAAGAACTTAAATGTCCATCAATAGGGGTCTGGTTTATATAGTAACATATAATAAAATATAACATAGATATTAAGAAAAGAATGAGAAAAACCTTATGTGCTATACTGGAACCACCTCCAAGATATACTATAAATAATGTAGGTATGTATTTATATAACGTGTGTGTGTGTGTTTAAAATTACGTACACACACATAGACTATCCCTGCTAACACTGCCTTAGGGGAACTGGGTTTCTGAAATTAGAGAAAGACTTTTATTTTATAGCTTCTACTTTTTTGTTTTATTTATTTATTTGTCATACGTAGGGATTACCATTTCCTTTTTTTATTTACTTCCGGAGGCAGAGGAAAATTCATTTACTACTTATTTTTGATTTCCCAGTACATGGATTCAGAGCACTTAAAAAATTACAGAAAACATCTACATGAAAACCGCAGGTCAATCTCATAACACCAAATGCAAAACTCTTAAACAAGATAGTACCAAAGTTAATTCGATAATATATAAAAAAGATAATCGATCACGACTAAGTTGGCTTTATCCCAAGAATGCTAAGCTGTTTTAATTTTAGAACTGAATTAACGTAATTTACTACATCAATAGATCAAACGAGAAAAACCAACCTGATCATCAGAATACATGCAGAAAAATGTGTAATAAAATTCACTGTCAATTTATTGTTTTAAGAAGAAGCCTTAGCACATTAGGTGCAGAAAGAACTTCTATAATATGACTAAAGCCTTTTACCAAAAAAATCCAGGATGAGCACACATCATACTCAACAGTGAAATTTTCTTCCTATATGTTCTATAAACAAAGAGAGTACAATGGTATTTAGTTGTAGCTCCTAATCCCTTTTTGAAAGACAACCCTTTTAAAATACTTTGTATATCATTTCATGGTATTTGGTATACATCTCTCTTCTAAATTTCCAAAGCCAGAAGTTCCATAAATTCCAAATGAAGAAGACTTGATGTAAGCTTTAAAAATACATATATTATATATATTTAAAATATATATATATATAATTTATATTTACAAAATATATAGGCAAATATTTATATATAAATATATGTAATATATAGTCAACTATTTATATATATATATGTATATATATTCAACTATTTTAAATTGCACATGAACTTTATGGAAACCCTATATATACTCTATGGTACTATCAGATTCATAGTACTAAAACAGCACTGTATACATCTTAAAGTGTTTAAAGACCTTCAGTGGGTCTTCCTACATAATAAAGTCCACACTCTAGCTCTGCACAATCTCCTATTCCAACTCATTCTCACTGTTCCACCAGATTAACTAATGGTGCCATCTACTCAGTGCTTCCTGCCTTCCGAATCCACCAACCTTGTCTGTCCCCTCTCCTCACCCAAGCTCACATCCCACTGAGACAAACAGGAATCAAGACATCATCTTTATTACTCGTAAAAGCTGACAGGTGACAACGGCTAAAGATCTGAGACAAAAATTCACCAGTTTTCCCCAGGCAGCCACCAACACAGCTAGACAACCTCACGCCACTTCAAACAGGGCCAGGGCTGTCCATGCAGAGCAAAAAATGTTGCAAATAGGTTAACTCTGTACAGAAAAGTGCAGAGCTTAGGATCTTAGTTCCTTCTCCAAACTCAACAGTCCTCTTCCCACTATGGTCCCTCAGGCTCCTTCATGAATATTTCACTTTTTTCTCCAAGGCACAGTACAAACCCCACCTCAATGCCATTCCATCACATTATTTATTCCTAGAAAGTCTTATGAAAATGAATGGCTGTGTCATTCTTTTGATTCAACATTCACTATAATGTCTCCTGTACTGATAAGGATAAAAGAAACAATAAGTCCCCTGATCCTGGGATTCTATCTTTCTTTGAACTCTCATCACTTTAGATGCATGCCCTAAACAAAGATGGTGCTCAACTATCGACTGATTTTTAAAAATTACAAGTATCAGAATGTGGTCTTCAATAGGTATGAAGGAATCTTAATTAAGAGAAAACAAGATCAAAGAGGTGTTTTCTAAAGATTAACAATCAATGGTATGTCTGATTAAAATATACGATACAAATGAAAAGAAATAAGAATAGAGAAAAATATTAATAGTTATTCAGATGTGATTTATAAAAGGTATCTTTGAATATCAGAGCAATAAATTAAAGAAGAAATCATAAAATAATGGAAACCTGTCCAATAAAAAACTGAATAACAGGTTAGGAAATGCATAATTACACTAAGGGCCACCATAGGTCACTAGCAGATATTAAACTGCTGTTTAGTGGCACTGCTCATATGACAGGGCTGTTAAAATGGGAGGTAGTTAAATCATCTTTATACTCTTTCTATGTATAACCAACAGACCCCAATTAGACTCTTAGTACTGAGTTCCAATCTCAACTGAAAAGAATAATGAAGACAATTTAAGGAGTTGAAGGTGAGACTTCTGGAAGGAGGAAAAGACTTAGGGCAATATTTAAATTAAAAAAAAATCTGAAAAGGCATCATAGTCCTAAAGACTAAAAGTTCAAGAGAAAACTGCAATTAGACATTTTACAACTCAATTGAAAAACAGAGAAGTTCACTAACAAAGAAATATTAGCTGAATCTGAAGGAGAAACTCCCTCAGCATAAACATTGTTAATGAGACAATGGCAAAAATAATTAGTCAACTCAATACTTAGGAATCTAAGGTTATTAACTCAATGGGACAACAGTATAGAACAGAGAGAAGGGTACAATTTAAGCTGTTTTAAAGACAAAGAAAGACAAAAACAACAACAAAAGAAAAGCCATACAAAATAAATACACATGGAGGTTACCTATAGATATAAATATTCCTCTGGAGAGGGCTTTAAGATTCTCAGAAAGGTATTATATTTGTCCTGAGTCAAAAATCATGGTAAATGACATATACCATCTACCAAAAATACTCCCAAATCCTGGTCAACAGTGTGTATGTTTCCTCTACTACCCTGCACTCATTCCTCCCAACCCAGAGGGGGCACCACTAATCAAAGGCTTAAAACCATGCGAAAGTCCATGATACTGACTTTCACATCCCTACTTTGATGGACCACCTCCTTAAGTTGACCTGATTTTCAGACTGGACATGCACCACATGTATGTGTCAGTACAGTAGGCCAAGTTTCTTACATTGACCTCCTCCATTTGTTAACCACTTTCTTATAGTTCCTTTGATGGTCAAATTAGAGGTCCTACCGTATCAGAATTTCCTGTTAAAAATTTCTCCAACATTAAAAAAACTTAGAAATCTTTGATGACAATACAAACACACAGCAAAAGATATTTTTTGGTTGGGGGGGAGATAATGTTGTTATGAAAATATAACAAACTATATTGCTAAGGAATCTCTGGTGACATGGCTTTACCCACAAGGTAAAAAGATCAATCTTAGGTTGAGAAGGGACTTAGAGGTATTACAGTTAACTACCAAGCTAATGCTTGAAACTCCTCCCAGCATCCTACTCAGATGTTTAAACACCCACCTCCAACTGCTAAAAAATTAACTACGTCTAGTGAGCTCTCGTTGGTTTAAAAAAATTGTTTTTTCTTTACAAATAAAAAAAAAGAAAGAAAGAAAAAGCTACACATGATTATATACGAGGAGCCAGGCTCTGTGGGGTAAGGGAACTTAATCTTACCCCGTTAATCTTTCCAAGGCCTAAAGATCTTAAGTTCTGTTGTCACTCTGTATCTCACAGACAAAGACACACAGAAAGGTTAAAGTTCACCTCAGCTATTGGGGGAACCAAGGTATGTCACGATTCTTACAAGAGTTCTACTTAAAAATCATATACATCAATATTTTCATTTACTACAAAGGGCAGAATCTGACCCCCTTAATTTGTTTCTACAATAAAAATTTCCTGCAAAACTTTTCTCATGCACATACCAAAGTCTCTAAGGTTTCTGTGTACTGTGGATTGCCATTCATCAACCTGAGTATTTTTTCTTTTTTCTTACTTTATACATACCTCACTACCAGTAGCTAAGATACAAAGCATCAACCAAATTCAATTTTCCCTCCTCAAAACGACCCAGAGGGGTAAGTAAAGACCATCAAATTGTTTAAAAATCAGAACCAATGATTAGTTGCTTACATTTTTCTTACTCAGGATTTTCTTCTACAAAACATTAGGTGGTTGTGGTATATGTACACCATGGAATATTATGCAGCCTTAAAGAAAGATGGAGACTTTACCTCTTTCATGTTTACATGGATGGAGCTGGAACATATTCTTCTTAGTAAAGTATCTCAAGAACGGAAGAAAAAGTACTCAGCCCTACTATGAAACTAATTTATAGCTCTCATATGAAAGCTATAACTCAATTACAGCACAAGAATTGGGGAAAGGGGCAAGGGAGGGGAGGGGAGGAGGGAAGATGGGCGGAGGGAGAGTAATTGATCAGTCCACACTTATGGTGCATCTTAGAAGAGTACAGGTGAAACTTACTAAATGTAGAATATAAATGTCTGTACACAATAATTAACAAAATGCCACGAAAGCTATGTCAACAAGTTCGATGAAAATATTTCAAATTGTATATAAACCCAGCACATTGTACCCCATGATAGCATTTATGTACACAACCATGATTTAATAAAAAAAGAAATAATGCTTGTGACATATTAAGAGGAGAAAAGGAATTTGCAGTGCAATATGCATAATGTACTTGCATTTTTAAATAGATAGTACAAGTGACCATATGTATGTGCAGTAAACATTGTAAAGATCTATATGAGATAATTAACAGTTCGATACCAGCCTGAGCAAGAGCAAGAGTGAGACTCCATCTCTATTAAAATTAGAAAAATTAGGGCCGGGCGTGGTGGTTCATGCCTATAATCCTAGCACTCTGGGAGGCTGAGGCAGGTGCATTGCTTGGGCTTATGAGTTCAAGACTAGCCTAAGCAAGACCAGACCCTGTCACTAAAAAATAGCTGGGCGTTGTGGCGGATGCTTGTAGTCCCAGCTCTCGGGAGGCTGAGGCAAGAGGTTCACTTGAGCCCAAGAGTTTGAGGCTGCTGTGAGCTGTGATGCCACAGCACTCTACCCAGGGTGAGAAAATGAGACCTCATAAAAAAGAAAATGGAAAAATTACCTTGGTGGGTACCTCTAGTCCCAGTTGCTTGGGAAGCTGAAGCAGGAGGATCACTTGAGCCTAGGAGTTTTGAGGTTACTGTGAGCTATGATGCCATGACACTCTCAACAGAGTGAGACTCCTTATCAAAAAGAATAATTAATATTGGCCTGCATTCGGGTACTATATAGGGTCCAAATGAAGCATACAGTTTTATTACAGAATTTTGGCTTGAAGAATTTTACTTTGACTAAATATCCAAACGTCTAAGCAGAGTGAATATTTAGGTATAATTATGGGGTTTGTCCATTTCAGAGAAGGCATTAACAAAAGGAATATTTGGAGGATTGAAGGGAATGGGAAATGGTCAGACAGTGATTTAGTGAATGAAGTGACTGTAGGCACCTCTCCAGGGCTTTTAGCCCTTAGTTTTATTTATTTATTTATTTTATTACAAAGGAAGTCAGTAAGTACGAGAATCTGGAGAAAGACTGTTCTGGTTCTAGCTTCCTTTCTTCTCATGTATCAAATGAGGAGGTTGGACTTGATAATTAATAGCCATCATTTTCTCCACACTTGCCATAAATCAGGCATTTTATGAGCATGATTTCATTTAATCCTCCCTCAGAAGAGCCTTATGAGTGAAGTACCATTATTATCCTCAATTTACAGATGAAGAGGCTGAGGCTCAGAAAGAGGCTATGTGAGTTGTTCTAGGGTGATTGGCCTAAGTCCAAAGGTCAGATGGTTTCCATCCTGCTACTCTGCCTTTAACTGACCTCCCCAGTCTAATAGTTGATTCTGAGTAAGGGGCATTTTAAAATTTTATTATTAACTGGCCTTTTAAGAATAGGAAATATCAGAATCTCTTTGTATGTAAAAGGGAAAGGATAATAAGGAGAGATTTAAGATGAGTTATGATATTGATGATCTACCCTTTTAACTAACATTACTGGTTAGAATCACTACAGAGAGTGGGCAAAAATATTACCAAAAGGTAACTTGCAGATTTGATGACCATCATAGCATATTTCTTTCTTCTTTTTTTTTTTTTTTTGTAGAGACAGAGTCTCACTTTATCGCCCTGGGTAGAGTGCCATGGCGTCACACTGCTCACAGCAACCTCCAGCTCTTGGGCTTAAGCGATTCTCTTGCCTCAGGCTCCCTAGTAGCTGGGACTACATCTTTCTTCTTTTTTTGTA